>JANHZU010002080.1:96998-114787 GCA_032468055.1 Acrochordus granulatus | reverse complement strand
ATTGATAGAAGATGGATATAATGTTTGTAATAAGAGCATATACAGTATGTATCTATACTGATGCTCTTTCCCTCCTCCTCTCCCAAATTAGGGTGAACAAGGTGAGGATGCAGAAGAAAGCTCCCCAGGAATGCCAGGGGAAAGAGGGAATATTGGAGTTCCTGGTTTACCTGGAGCACAAGGTCCCACAGGATTTAAGGTTGGTTCCTTCTACTCTTCGTCAGCAGAGTATGTACAGCCTGGAGTTTCTGCACCCACTTTTGTGGAATGTTCATTGACATGTTTTTCACAAAGTACCTATTTTTCTCCCATACATTTTGCCTTGAAGTGAGCGCCTTGGCACGCATCTTTGTCATCAAGCACCTCTTTCTGTATTCATGTTAAGCTAACATATACAGTATTCTGTGTGGGTGTGTTCTTAGAGCCAAGAAGCATATTGCAATTGGAGATGGGTCCAATGGTCATGTTTAAATCCCTATCTCAGCCCAAGAATTGCAAAATAGAACTATAAATAGATCCTAATGTTGGCCCTTGAGAATGCTGAGGCCATCAACTTACTCAGTACAGGACTTCAGATTAAGTATCTCCAACAGGAAGTTTCCCGTCTTCTTCTTGAATGCATATCTTGAAGGAGAGTCCACCACATCTCCTGACATGAGATTCCACTGTTGATCTTTTCCTGTTAACAAGTTCTTCCTTATATTCATGGATGCTACATCCGTGAAGAGGCCTGTGTTTCTCCTTGCTAAATAAATAGAGGTGCAGAAAAGTGAGATATTTTCAGTAGTGGACTCCATCTCTGAAGAACTCCATTCCATGGGACGTAGGCGTGGTGTTCTCCACAACGGTTTTTAACCTGACTTGAAGACCTAGTTATTCCAAGTTCAACTCCTGGGACTGATTAGTAGTTGAAAAAGGTTGATTGTAGTGATGGTGATGGTAACTTTTTTTTCTGTCTGCTCGTGCGGATTGAAGGAATTTGGATGCTCCTGTCTTGCATTCAGATTTCAAATTCTTTTGATGATGGCCAGTGTATGATTTGAAAATGTATTTTATGTTTGAGTTACTGCCATGGGCCATTTGGTGGAAGCAGTGTGCCTTAAATCAATCCATAGTTTCAGCTGGCAACATATAATCAGTGCAAGTCTTAAAAGCATGCTAAATCTTCCTCTTAACCAGGAAGCAAAATCCAACCTTGGAAAAGACTTTCAACATTGATGACCCTCCAGAGTTTCAGAGAAGGATTCAAATGTTTTGGATATTCCACAGAGTGAATGTCCTAAGATCTGATGTCTTTAGAGGTTCATGGCCTGAAAGCAGCCCTTGTCATGCCTGCTTTTTTTTGGTTCTTCTCTTACTTACATTTTGTTAGAAAAATACTTGCTGAAAAGATGCCAAGTAGGTTGTTGAATAGTTGGGGGCTGGGTGAATGCGGATCTAATTATCCCTTACTCAACCAGAGATGTTTCAATTGACCATCATTGCCCCCTAATGACCAGAGTTGAGAACAACAGGCTGGTCTAGGATGATGCAAATCTGGCCAAATTTCCCAGGGAAGGCGCTCTTTTCCAGGTTAAGTTTAGAATCAATCCTAATCCAGAGCGGCATGTTGAGGATGTTGCATTGTTGAAGCTTCTGTTCCTTTCTTAGTACATCAGTCTCAAATTAAGGATGTAGCCTGGAGTGGCCAGGTGTTCACATGGAGGACCATCTAAATTGCACCAATTAAAGGTTGCATATGTCGGTGATGCAGCCATGTCTTTGTCCTTTTTTCAGCTTTTTGGAGATTTGGATTAAAAGTAAAGAATGGCAAAGAACTTCAATCTAGGTGGCTGAAGACCTCTGGAATCTGTATGTTGATGGAATATTTTGGTGGCTTTTTAGGGAGAAAGAGGTTTGCCTGGACAGATTGGCCCCTTTGGGAAAAGAGGCTCTCAAGGTGGAATTGGACTCCCTGGAAGCTCTGGTGATCCAGGGCCCAAAGGACAGCCGGTGAGTAGATGTTTGAGATAGTAGCTGAAGTTTGTTGGTTGAGATATCTCTGAGCCAAAAAAAGGAATCCATTGGGATTCCTCTGCTGTGTGACTGATTGAACAGGTATGGGGAATAGATCAGCCAAACACCCGAGCTTCTGCATTCAATTTGGGCTGTCCATGCCTGGTTCCTTCTTCAGCTCCTCTCTATTCCTGGGGACCAACCTCTGCCAAATATGCTCAGATTAGTACATCAAATGCAGCAAAACCCACCATACTGCAGAAGCTGGAAGAGAAGAGCAAACATATTTTGCATAGTTTCTGGATTTCGGCAGCATATAAATTTAAATAAATAAAATATTTCCAAGCCAAGCTATGATAGTGGATTTTGTTTTGAGGGCTAAAATCCACCTTGTTTCTTCTGACCAATTTTTCCTTGCAAATTTCACAAAGGGTGAAAGGGGAGAGAAGTCCAGACTGTTCTTGTTTTTGTCATTTCATCTCTGGATTGTTGTTTCTTCTTCTCCCCTTTGAAAAAACTTTTTAGGGAGACTTTGGTGAACCCGGATTTCCAGGGATTGCTGGACTCTTTGGTCCAAAGGTGAGATGGTGACTGTGGGAGAAGGAAGGAAGGGCAGAGTCAGGGGTTAAGACGGGGATCAGCCTGGAGTCACTGTGCATGCACAAACACCAAAGGTCCAACCTGTTGTGAAGACTGTTAGCCTTATCTGGAGAGTGCAGGTGTGCGGTGGGCAGTTGAAAAAATTCTTGTGACCCTGTAGCTTCAATATACCTGTTGTGTAGAACTGCACCGACTAGGCCTGATCCTTTGAGCTTTACAATGACTTCCCTAACACTGTCATGCAAAGGTTCTTTAAATTGGAGACAGGCCATACTTTGGTGGCAGGTGTCTACATGGGAAGGATGAGCATGAGTGGTGGGCCCTTTCACAAAATGGTAGCTGTAGATGACTGATCTATGCACAGATTGGATAATGCCAGTCATGAGCCACCTCATCTCATCTAGATGTTGCCTTAGTTTGTTCTCTGAATCTGCTAAAACATCTGGCACAGCTTTAATTTACCATTTTCGTTTTGGGGACAGGGCACAATTCAGAAGGAACTCTTTTTATTTTTGAGCCATGTCCCGTGGCCAACAAAGGAATAGTAGAGAAAAATAACAGCAGAGGCTGCTGCAACTTGGGTATAGGGTTTTATCCTGGTTCTGGATCTTTTTTTAAACTATTATTGGAATTGTACAATGTTATGGCAGAAGGAGATGATACCCAATGGATGGATGGTGATTTTACTTGGTATTTAATAGTAGTTGTTCTCAATAGGGACCACCTGGAGATCTTGGCTTCAAAGGCATCCAGGGTCCTAAAGGGCCCCAAGGACTTTGGGTGAGTTGAGGATCTTGATTTTACCATTCTTGCTTTGACCTTCAGCTTTCTGAAGCTGGATTCTTCTTAGCCAAAAGATGATGAGCTGCATCTAGCCCCCATCTGGGTCTCCTACACACTCCAGGATTGAACTGCTAAAATGGGACAGTAAAAGGACCAGATTTTGGTCTGTTTGGTGGTAATGATGATGGAGAGGCCTGTCCTCCTGGAGGCTAAAACTTTTAGCCATATCCTATAGGTTGTCACCACTAAATTCCTCAATTCTGTTCTGTTCTACCCATCAGTGTTACTTACTTTGTGCTCAGCAGTCAGCCTTGCATGCTGGAATTAGTCTAAAGGACCAACTTAAGAATGAGTGTTCTGGGGGGAAGGAGCAGGTTGAGGCTAAGAGGTAGGTTAGTAGGAGGTGGCTGGTCTTCTCCTCTCCCTCCTTCTCTGATAAATATTTCCTTTACCCAGAAAAGGTTAAATATTTGGAATGAGGTTCAGCTCCTATTCTGAGTCTGGTAACCTTTGCTGGGCAAGCTAAGATTAAAGCCTGAATGCCTTAAATTGCTCACACTGTGAACTTCTGGATACGAGGCAGGTCTTTGATCCTCATCTGGTGCTGTTGGTTAAAAGGCAAGATGGTCTCACTTGGACTCAAAAACTAAGGAGAATTGGAGCTGACTAGTAGCTGCATGAACATCACCAGGAAAATTCAGGGCTGGAGACCACACTGGGAAAGTAGAAGATCTTGGTGATGGTATATACTCCCTATTGAATGACTCTGTTTTTTTTTTGTAGGGCAAAGAAGGCGTCATTGGCCCAGTTGGGATTTCAGGTCCACCAGGAAACTCTGTAAGTGTCTCTCCTTTTCCTTCATTCCTGTTCTTAAGATTAGCAGCTTTCTCCCAAGACCCCATGGAATTCCCTAAGGCCACTGACGTTACTGGCATGTTCTTGTCATTTGTTCCACTCTGATGTGTAAAAATGAAACAAAGCTCAAAACCCATAATTCCTCCATTTAATTTGAGATTCTGACAGCTCTGCCATTTTTCGAATGAAAATGGACTCTTTCCAAACCTGGTACAAGTAAAAAAGCTTAAACCCCTCCCTGACTTAAAGCCCCAGTATGATCCTGAAGATCCACCACTCTGGCTCTTACTGATTAATTTCTTTAATTATTGCACTGACTCCTACATTGCATTGCCTTTGGATCTTCTGTTGTGGTGTCCTGATGGAGCTTCCAAATCTGAGAAAGGCATTCCCAGGAAATCTTTATTGTACACAGCTTGCGGTCCTTACATTCCAAAACTAAGGTCTGCATGTTGATCCATTTTGACACTGAAACTAAGGCCAGGATTTTCCCTCTGGACTTCATTTCCTGCACATAGAAAAGAAATATTTAAGGAAGGGACGGGCACCTTGATGTATAAAGTTGTTCTGGACAACTGTCTCTTGATATTGGGTCAAGCTGTTGGAGGTGATATGAGATGAAGCCCAAACATCTGGAAGGCACCATTTCCTCTCCTTCTCAGTCAACAAAGTTGGCCAACTTGACTTTCTTGGCAGAGTCCTGTTTTCACACATCATGTTTTCTAAACAAAATTTAACCCTTCAGTTCATCAACTTACTACCTACATTTCCCAGAAGCATAGTTCTTTATCTCTTTCACTCTCAGGGCTGATTCACACATGCTTCAGTGACTCTGGAGATTTTCACTGTATTAAAATGTGCAGGCATTATGCACAGTGTAATAAGTGTGCGTTTCTCCCTCTTTTTCAGGGCCCTAAAGGAGAAAAAGGCAGCCAAGGTGAAACGGTGAGTGTTGCACAACCTTTGCAAAATCATCCTGGATCCACGCACTTAGGTCTCAGTTCTTGACAACGTCTTTTGTGAAGGACTCATTTTCATCTCTTCTTTTCTTTTAATATTCCAGGGTCTCCAAGGTCCATTGGTAAGTATGTCCATGTTCTCATCGACAATGCTCCTCCCACCCCATGATTTGAAAACTGCTCAGCCATTCTTGAAGAGTGTACTGAATGGAAGAAAAAGAAGTCACGGTCCAAATGTTGATGCTTAAAACAAACATGCATAAAGTTGCTCAGATGACATGTTGGAAATCAAATCATTCTGAGTTTGCCTTTGGGAAGTGCACATTAGGAATAATCTTGTCTATGTTAAAATGTGTAGCTTGTTTTAAGAGAATAAAACAGAACATTTTAGTCCTTCCCCAAAGGCTTTTGCTGATTGCCAGGGAAGAGCATCACAGTTGCAGTGCAGAGATGAAAGAGCCTTGCAAATCGAGTGAAAAAAAGTGTGTAAAATGTGTAAAAAAGAGAAAGATAGCTTTGTAAAAGAGCCTTTCACCACTGTTTTGGGTTTTTGCATCTCCACTTCAGCTACCAGCAGTTCAGGTTGAAGGATCAATCATGGTTTATCTTGACTCTTGTCTTCCTAGGGTAACCCAGGACCCCGAGGACCTACTGGCCTTCCAGTACGTATTTAAAATATTATTTGGGCTTTGTTGTGTTTGTCCTAAAAAAAAAGAAAAACCCAAAGAAACAATGATGGCCCCAATTTTTCTGCATCTGGGCTATACAGTGTGGAAGATGAATGCAAGAAATGCCCTTTCTTTACAAACTAAAGCGACAAAGATACTTCCACTTTGATTTCTCCCTGTCCTCCTAGTCATCCACAGTCATCAATAGCCAGGAAATTGGTTTGACTTGTCATTGATATACCTTGTCTCTTATCTTTACAGGGCCCAGCAGGAATTCAAGCTGCATATGTAAGTTTTCTGGGGATTCATTGGTCTTAGAATTCTGCAAGTTTGGGAACTTTGTTGAAAAAAATCAAAATGAAGCCATGCATTTTGGGGAGTTTGCCTTGCAGTAGACTGTGCAGTTCTTATTTCATTTAAACATCACAATCTCCAATACTCCTCCAAGTATTCTATTTGTATTGAAGTATTCTATCTTCTTCAGTCCCACCATATCTATTTCTTTTTTCCCTTAAACTAGGGCGAAGGTGATTTTGGTGCAATTTTTCACTCCATGATGACTGCCAGTGCTGCCTTCAGGCCTGAGGTAAGCCATGAGAGTTGATGAAATCTTTAAAGAAGATTTTGTGAAAGACTATGGGGAAACAAGGATCAGCCTCTTCAAGAAATCCATCAATGGCATACCTGACTTTCATTCCTCTCTCTCTCTCTTCTTTCACTTGGGCAGAGCTATGAACAGATGGATATTCCAGGGATGGACCAGGGAGGGGAGATCTTTAAGACTCTACACTACCTCAGTGTCCTCATCCAGAACATCAAGAAACCCATGGGGACAAAGGAAAACCCCACCCGCATTTGTAGAGACCTCATGAACTGTGAACAAAAAATGAAGGATGGTAAGCCTTCATCTGCTCCAGGATGTCAACATATAGTCAACAGATAAGTGTCCTCCAAGCTTTACATCTATCATGATGCATTAAAGAGGAGGAGGATGGATTTCATGCTGAATCTAAATTTTCATCTGTTTGGGCCAAAGCACATCAAGTCTGGATTTCATTCATTTGTGAAATTCCTGCTCAAATTTAACAATTCTTGGCAGCAGACCAAAGAATCTCAAACCACCTCCTGATAAATGGAAAGAAAAAAGAACAAAACAGTACAGAAAAAGAACAATGATAAAATTGTATAAGACGGCCACTTGTTGTTTCCTTTTGAGGTGTCAATATAGTCAAGATAAGTTTGACTAGGCTCTCAGAAGCCAGGAGCGCAAGTACATCAGATCTCCATATTCCACAGTGTTTTGGTCTGCCACCTCCCTCTTCATATGGCACGAGACATCTTATTTAGATGATCTGAAAGGATGGGCAGAATCATTCTGGAGTCGACACTGATAGTTAATGCTCCCAATTGGAGCAAAAGAGGGCTAACTTGGAGGTCTGCATGATGATAACTTCCATACTATTCTCTTTCACAACACTGATAAAATCAACCGAGTTCTCAAACATACCACTGTAATTGGATTTGGTCTCACTTGTCATTCTTGTCATCTTCTTCCTTCAGGCATATATTGGATTGACCCAAATCTTGGCTGTTCTTCAGATAGCATTCAGGTCACCTGCAACTTCACCCAAGGAGGTCAGACCTGTCTCAACCCCATCACAGCATCAAAGGTACACTAAAGGGACATGCTGTTTCTAGGAAATCCACTGGAATGTGACATTTAATGTGTAACCTATTGAACACTCCAAAAACCAAGTCATTTTTATTTCCAAGTAGGGCACATTCTTGGAAAGGCAGATAATGTATCTGGGGTTTGCTGGACAGCTTCCCATTTAATTATTCTAATTAAAAAAATGTTTGCAAAAATTCAAGATAGGCGGATAAGGAACCTGGCATGTGCTCATGTGCCCAGAAATGATACGTTGCTTATCCTTGCCTTAAGAACTATGTTCGGAGCTGTTTAAAAATAAATAGCATCTTAAGTGGAACCTGGAAAATAGTTAATGACATTTTTAGAAAGTAATGTTTTGGCCTGATTGAAAATGATGCCTTCTTTTCAGGGGTAACTCAGGCGATGGCAATCCAGCCCGGAGCAAAACAATATCTGAATTTGAACCTTTTTCTGTCTAAGCAGAATTGGGATTGGGAAATTGAGATTCTGCTGGTACAAGAATTCCAGGCATGTCCTCTTTCTTTCCAAGCATCAAGTAATGCCTCCGTTTCTGTGAAAGGGTTTTGTTGGTTTTGAAGCCAAAGCAGCAAAACCCATTCACAGAAACAGAACCATTACCAAGGTTGGCTGCAGGAAGCTATTTTGTGTATGTGAAGGGTGACTCTTGGTGCAAATTCCATGCTGATCTGTCCAAGGGACAGCCAAGAATATTTTCCCCCTTGTGGTTTTGTATATAACCTGTGCATGGCTGCATGGGTGTATCTGAAGGTCTCTGGAATGGTGATAGGTTGATGAAGGTTTCAAAATGGTCTCCTGGCCAGAATATTGAACCCAGTCTTAATCCTAAACTTGCACTTCTCCTCAACCAGCTGGACTTCGACATTGGAAGAGTACAAATGAATTTCCTTCACCTCTTGAGCTCTGAAGTTGTTCAGAACATCACCATCCGTTGCTTGAATATATCAGTTTGGTCAGAAGACCCATCAGAAGGGGCCACTGTACGCTTCAAGGCCTGGAATGGGCAGATCTTTGAACAGGGAGGGCAGCTCACACCAGACGTTGTGGTGAACAATTGTAAGGTATGAAAACCGTCCATGAAATTCTCTAGGAAAAAGAGTTGGAAGGATTGGAGACAATTCCTCTCCCTGAGCCTGATATTCTTCTGCTGTTTTGTTTTGATTTCACATGTTCAACTTGTTTTATGCATTGTTGTTTCCATAAAAGATAAGGAGAGGATTTAAAACCTAAAGTTAGCACCACCTTACAAAGAAGAAATGTAATTTCATACTCAATATCTAGAAATGTCCATTTGAATCTGACCACATTTTGGTCTCCTTCCCCAAACTGCAGATGTTTACATGTCGAATTTGATTTCATCCTTGAGTTACTTTATTGTCCAGAGCAGAGGTAGGGGACTCAGTTTCATACCCTGGTAATCCAAGCCAACAAGGCTAGTTGCAAAAAAATAGTGAGAGCTGCAAGGTAAAACATCTGGAAGACGTCAGGTTGTCCATCTGTGGTACCAAGCGTTGGCGGTGAGACTTTTTCATAGAAGCAAAAGTGCCCCCTGCCGGCAGTTCGAATGAATTGAATGCCACTCAGCTCTAAGAGTGAAATTTGATGTGATGTAAGAGGTCTCTGCATCTATTATTATTTATGGTGGTGGTTGTTACTACTATTATTACACATCAAGCATCTTAGGAGAGTGACTGGAGCAGGGGAACAGCAGCCCTAGAGAAACAGATATTTAGTATTTTTCCCCTTCTGTCTGTATGTCCTTGATTTCAAACATCAGCAAGTTTGGGAAGGGAAGAACAGATCCTCCATCCCCAAGACCTCCCACCCTGATGAAAATGGCTATTTTAAGAAAGAGATGGCGAAGTACAGTGGCTAAAGACTTTGATCCTTGCGCCATCTTGCCTCAAAGTTTTCTGGATGGTGGCAAGCTCATCACTTGCCTTTTAGTGTTAAGCTACTTTTGCAAAGGTTACCTTGCTGCTTGCTCCTCGGGAAGAAAGCTATGGCAAACCTAGACAGCATAGTAAAAAGCACCTTGCTGACCATATTGTGGTCCATATAGCCATAGCTATGGCTTTCCCAGGAGTAATGTGTGGCTATGAGACCTGGACCATCAGGAAGGCTGAGCGCCAAAGAACTGATCCCTTCGAATTGTGGTGCTGGAGAAGACTCTTGGGCTACAAGGAGATCAAACCAGTCAATCCTTCAGGAAATAAACCCTGATTGCTCATTGGAGGACAGATAGTGAAGCTGAAGCTCAAGTACTTTGGCCAACTCATGCAAAGAGAGGACTCATTGGAGAAGACTGTGATGCTGGGAAAGATGGAAGGCAAAAGGAGAAGGGGACGGCAAAGGAAGAGATGGATACTGTAGATAGCATAGTCAGTGTGATGGGCATGGGCTTGGGCAGGACAAGGAGGCCTGGTGTGCTGTGGTTCAGGGGGTTGTGAAGAGTCGGACATGACTGAGCGACTGAACAACAACACCTTGCAAAATTACTGGAAGGAGAAAAGGAGTAGGAGGTGGAAAGAGGAGAGGAGAGAAGCATGAATGAAATACCTGTGGTTTTGTGGACTTCAGGGTCCACTTTAAGGCTATTTAGGATGCCAAGAAAATTGGTGGAGCTCAGGAAGAGGTCTTGGATCATTGCAGCCACTTTTTATTTTATTCTTTTATTAAATTTATACCCCACCCAATTTGCAGCAGCTATCTTAACCTTCATGTGGGTACCCATGATGGAACTTTTGATTGATGGGTGGATTATGTGACATTGTTTTTGGCTCCTGGCCAAAAAACACAGATAGATTATCTCCAGGAGGATCTGTCCCTGACTTTGTTCTTTAGGTCTTCCAATGGGGCTCCCATCATCACCGGAACTAAGTCCCTCCTCCTTGCCACTGGTTGTCCTCTTCTTTTTCCTTCCACGTTTCCCAGCATCAGAATCTTCTTCAGAGTTTGACCTCTGCATAATGTGTCCAAAGTCAGATCATTTGAGCCTGGTCATGTGTGCCTCAAGGAAGGCGTTGGGTTGATTTGTTTGATGACCCCTTCAGAGAAGGGAAGGGAGAATCAAAAGAGGGAGGGGTTTTGCAATGATTTTTCCATTTTTTCCTTCTTTTGCGGGGCTGGGTTTTCTTATCTCCACCCCGCTTAGTTCAAGGACGTAAGCCTTCTGTTTCCTCTTTGATCAGATTCAAGACGGCCGGTGGCATCACACTCTCTTTACCTTCCGGACACACGACATCCAGCGGTTGCCAATTGTGGGTGTCTATAACCTTCCACCAAGCAAGCCAGGGAAGGAATACTTCCTTAAGGTTGGGCCAGTGTGTTTCCTCTAAAGGACAACTTCCTTGGTGCTCCATATTTTGGCTTCTTTCAGAAGAGAGGCTGCATCTTCGGCCAGGTGACTTGGCCACCTGGACCTCTGTAACCCCGAGATCTGGGGCTTCAGCACTGGGACCACGTCAAAGGAGAAGCCTTTGCAGATGCATCAGCTGCTCATTCTTGCTGCAGAGAGAAAACAGCGTCAGGTTCCTAAGAACGAGGGGGCAATGGGTGGGTCTGAAGCAACTGCAGAGATGGATGGCTGAACTGGGCATTCTCCACCCAAGGATGGACATCTTCCCTCTTCTTCAGACAAAGGGAAAAAATGTTACTCTGTTGCTTGCAGAAAACCCAACTTTCATGCAGTTTTTGGGTGGCCAAGCATGGCATGATGGAACCCAGGTCACTGATCAAGCAGAAGTTTTGCTGGACAAGACAGGAGGGGTGACTTGGAAGAACCATGTTGCCATCTTAGAATTATAATATTATTTTTTATCTGCTCACTGTTCTGGAACAGGAAGGAGTTCGATGTGCAATATTAGAGAGAGAGGAGAGGGAGAGAGAGAAATATAGATATATAGATATATATATATTATTTAAGGCAAAAAACCCAACAACCCTAAATAAAAGCAAGTGAGATTCTTCTTCCTTTTGGAAACGAAAACATCCTCTTGGTGTGGGGTGATAAGGGAAATATCCCCCCTAAGAGGAACGGGATGAACAAAGTTTGGTGGTAAACTGAAGAAAGAAAGAAAGAAAATGAGAGAGAGAGAGAGAGAGAGAGGGCCAGGCCTTTTCAATTTGATTCTACCTCTCGCTGTGAAAATACTTGGTGCTCTTTTATTTTTAAAGAAGTTGTAATTATCTATAGGAGTAAAACTATTTAAAAATTCTCAGAGGTGCTACAATGTCTCTTAACAGCCCCCATTTTGCCCTGCACCCTCGCTTTTGCAGGAACTGGGCACGTTCTGGTTATTGGTCCAACCACAAAGCCAGGCCAAGGCTTAATTTAAAAGTGCATTAAATATTCTCCAGATTTCTTTTTGGGATCCTGGTTCATTACCAGTTTATGCAATGGGAGTTGCGGGGAGAAGGCAGGGTGTAAAAATCAAAATTAGCTTTTAGCTAATATATATATACGCACGCACATACATATATATACCTGCGAGTGCGCGCGCGCAAGTCTATTTGGGCTTTGGAGTTTTCTAAAGTAAGAATGGAGCCTATTAAAAAAAATGTGTGTATTTCTGTGAGTGCATGTGTTAAGCCAGTTTCCTGGTCAGAATTTCCAGGCTGCAAGCAAACCCTGTTGGAAGAAGGATAATTTCCAAAAGTAAACCGATCTGTTGCAGCTTTTCTATAAACAGGGGGACCCCCTTTCATATTGACCTTGGGTCTGTCCACAGGATAAAGAAAATCCAGATCTAGAGCAGAGGTATGTCGGAGTCACCTACATCCACTTCATCTCGGATTTTTTTTGGTCCTCCTTGCCACTGTTTCTTGTTTTGTGTGTTGTGTTCTGTAGAAAACTAGACTCCGTATCTGTACATTTGGAACGTGAGAGAGAAAGGAGGGTTAACAGTATGATAACCGTTTTCTGCTATATAAAGAAGGTCATATTGATGTAAGTGCGGTCACGCTCTCGTGGCGGTGGTGGACTTTTTCTGTTTTTCATACGGGAAGAGCCATAGGCTGAGTCTTAAATGAGACGTGCGGGGGTTTCTATGGAAGAGGGAGAAATAAAACAAATCCATCTCCTGCTCCTGAGCGAAAAATGTCAACTGAGCTGCAGCCTTCCTTGTTTCTCTCTCTTCTTTCTTTCCCCCCCGGGCCAAATTCAAATATGGCAACTGAGTGAATCCTGGATAAATCGCCTTCCTCAAACCTCGTGCGTTCCCCGTAGGGTTTCAGCTGAACGGGGTTCCCCATAGAGATTTCAGGCTACGATAGAAGAGCATATTTGTAGCTCTGGGGTGAATGGAGGGGGGCCGTGTCCTTGGAGCTCTCTGAGCTGGGTGGCTTTCTTGCAGATGTTTCGTGACCCAAACTAGGCAGCGTCATCAGTGTTTCTGGCTAGGCGCAGTTCCAACATCTCAGGTTGGAGAGGATGGCTGCAGAAATGGTTTTGCCAAGTCAGATCGTCCTTCTCAAGTGCCACCTGGCCTTCCTTCGAGCCCAGCAGCCAGACTTTGAAACCCTGGCGGCCTCCTGGTCTCCTGGAGTTGTTGGGTCTTTTTTGCAAACAGAGACAATGGAGCAACGCGTGGCCTGTATTCTCCGGGGAGGAGATGGGTGCGGCCACAGCTGACTCCCATTGAGAAAAACCAAATGTGCAGGCAGAGGATCCTTGCACGCTTTCGCCAAGACGTGACACAGCTTGTTCCCATTGCAAAGGCCGGCACAATGGGTGGGCAACGACTGGGGAAGGAGGAGGCTGAACACAATTTAGTTTTGCTCATTAAAAGTAAAGAAGCACCCTGCTGCGTCAAACCAGGGGACCATGTGGCCTGGCACTCCAGGAATAAGACGCATCGGATGCGGAGGAGACACGGCTGCTCTCTCGCGCTGATCATGGCTGGCAAGTCAATGTCGGTCTGAGACCGGTTCTCCTTCAAAGGCTTTTCTGCTGACGTGCTCCCTGCCGAATAAATAAGGAAGACTCAGCGCCTCGGTGATCCTTCAGAAGACGACCTGTTTTTCTGAGCCCTTTAACCAGATGGATGATCCATCTCTCTCTATTAGCAGAGAGGAAAATGAAGCCGGGCCAAGGATAGGGTTGAATGTGACCTAAGGGCCTTCTGTTGCCAAGCAGTGAATCACCGTTTTTATGGGACTCCTGCAAATCAGAAGGGGCTGATAAATGTGTATTTTTGGAAAGAGAGGAGCTTTTGATTTCGCAGAACAGAAGCACAAAGGAAGAGAAGCAGGCAAGCCAAATGACTTGCATGGGATTTTGAGAAAGGAAAGGATATATTACTTGCATTTTTCCTAACAGATTTGCCAGTTATTTTCCTTCCCGCTTCTTTATTTTTTGTGTGTGGCCAGTAGCTCTCACCAGGGGGCAATAAAAGCATGACTAAAAAAATCCAGCTGTATTTTACGTATCTACAGTTGTAGTCCATAAAAGTTATTTCTCCAGTCCTTTCCCCGCTCGGCTTTGTGTGTTTTTCTTTCCCTATGGGGTATTTCAAGTTGCAGTATACTTAGCTGGGAGTAAGCCCCTTTAATCAATCTCCATGGGCCTTACCTACGAGTAGACATAATTTCCATCTTCCTTGCCTCGTTGCTGGTTCCCTTATCCTCAACATTGGCACCTCTCTCCCTCGCGGGAGAGGGAGAAGGGAAAGAAACCATTGCCATTGTCTGGGGAAATACCTCTACCCCAAATTGTGGGAGAATTTCTTTTTGAGAACTGACACTCCTTACTTTTGATCTTAGCCCAAAGGCTGGAAAGCCATATCATTTTCCTTGATAATTTAAAACAGTGCAGCCCAAAATCTGTCTTTCGGTTCAGTGGGGCATCTAAAGTGCTTTGGGACTACAACTCCCATCCCTGGTGAGCCCTGGTGACGCTGGCCAGGGCTGATGGGAACAGGAATACAAAGCCTTGGAAACCGCCCCAGCTTGCATTATCTGCTGACGAGGTTAATTTCCCAGTTTTGCTTACGGGAGCAACTTCAAGGAAACTGGTCCCGAAAGAGGGTCCATCTCAAGACTTCAGGGCTTGGTTTTTACAGCCAGCTGATGCCCCAAACCAAAGAACTCATTTAGGGGAAGAAAGGCTTTGAAGGCTTTGCCACCTGCCCATCTGTGCCATCCACAACCAGAAATGTGAAGCTGGTGTTAGAATGGAAAAGGAGAGGGGGAGAGAGAGAGGAACAAAAACTGAAATATCCAAGTCAAGATGTCTTTGAAATTCCCCGCTGTTCAAGTAATGTTTAGTTTGTATGTAACCTTAATTATAGCTCGTTGGCATGTTGCAAGAGAAATGTTTTGTTGGACTCCTAAAGTGATAGTTGTGTTTGTCAACAGTAGGAACACAAAGACCCACTTCCCCTGGCTTCTATCTCAGCTGAGTTTCTTTTCTTATGAGGGGGGCAGCTGATTCCTGCAGTATTCTATATTTAGGCCAGGCTGTTCTGCAAAGCTACACGGAAGAAATCTGGAAAAGTCTAATGGATGAAAAAAAGAGTTTTTCCTTTAATTATAAGCTTTAAGACACCTCTTTGCAAAGGGCCATTTGGTTTCCCAGAATGTCCCTCCTGGCTGGCAAACATCTGGAGGGCACAACGTTAGGGGCACCCGAGGAAGAAAATGCTGCTTGTCTTGTTGGGAGAACTTCCTACCATGGAGTTCCCTCGCCCGTTCCTTGCAGGGAGAACACAAAGTCCCTCTAGCAAACAGAGGACCCGCATTTGGAGGTTTGTGTGATGTGCTCCACAACCACATTAATCATGCATTAGCGGAAGCAAAGGGGGAGAGAGGCAAGATGCAGCCTCCATCCCAAGTCTTTGTAATTTGAGGCTCAATCATTGGCTTGGCCTTCTAAGACCAACCATTAAGAGGCCCTGGCAATGTTTAAGGAGATTGGAGGGAGCCTCTCTTCGGAGCCTCCCGACAAGCCCGGTTGGAAATGTTATCGTGGTTGTCTGAACCAGCCAGTGGGGGGAGTTAATTTTCTCTCCAGCCTTGAGCAAATATAACTCCCAGATGGGATGTGGTAGTTCCCACAAGTGAGGCCCCCTGAATCCATCAGAGCAGCACTTCTGGTGGTGGGTAGCCGTTAAGACACTGGCTTGCTGGCTGGAAGGTCCGAGTCACTTGCCCCAGCCCCTGCCAACCTAGCATGTGAAAAGGCAAGTAGATAAATAGGTACCACCTCAGTGGGGGGTAACAGCATCATAGTCATGCCAGCTACGTGTCCACGGAAGCGTCTTCGGACAATGCGGGCTCTACGGCTATGAAATGGAGATCCCTAGAGTTGGAAACCTTTCACTTTTTTATAAAGGCCACGAGAGTGAGATACACGGGGGCACCGGGTTGGAGAAGGCGGGAGCTCAACAAATGTGGGCAGGCTGCAGCTGTGTTTCTCCCCACGCTGAGAATTGCGTTTCTTCAGAATCTGTACATCTGTACATCTTCCCTGTCTTTGCTTTGTTCTCTGATTAGAGGAGACAGACTGATTTAAACCAGGCTTCTTTATGGCAGGCTTCAGATGATGGTTCCTGCTTGCTGTAATCCCACATTATCAAAACTGGCTTCCGCCGTGGGTTGGGTGTTCGGGAGTACTGGTGGAAAATGAAATTAAAAAGAAGATTGCACTGTGCATTTGTTGAGCCGTAATGGGCATTTCCCGCTTGTCCTGCCGGATTCTCGACTTGACTCTCCTATTATCTGCCGGAAGCAGCCGCGTTGTTACCTTTGGCCTCCAAAGGGTGGCAGAGCTGTGAGATCACAGTGCCTGGCCCCACCCAGCTCGGCATCACAGTCAGATCTCTCTAGATGGCTGGGCACACCTGGGAATCCAGCCACCTCCTTGCCGGGGATGTTTTCTCGGCTGATGATCACGGAGAAGAAAGCCGTGGGCATCTCCGCTGCGCTCGGTGACCAGTCCGCGCATCAACACCTTGCAGTGAAAGAAAGGAGAACCAAGACGTGAAACTGGGGCGTCCAAACCTCTCAGTGAGGCTCTCCCAATGGGGTGCAATGCCAAACAAGGCTGCTGTCTTTCTGCCAGTGTTGTGAGGACACAAGTGGAACAGAACGATGGAGTCCTTGGCCATGAAACACCTGCAAGAAAAGAACTAAATTTTAATTAAAATTTATCTCGTCTGAAAAGGTGACTTGCTGGAAAGCCCTCCATCCTAATAGACTTGCGACGATTTTACCGAGGTTAAGCCAGGACCATAAGAGGCAAATTATTTCCAACTGCTGGGTTCTTTAGGTTATTTCACTCCGTGTCACCCCAACTTTTCTACAAGCTTTCATTCATTAGGAGGTTCTCTGAAGAGCTGCCATCAATTATTTCACATGTCCAGGACACTAAGGAGTTTAAATTTGGAGGGTATGCCCAGTTGTCCCATATGCATCCCATGGACATCCCACCAAAGGAACTTGGGCTGGAGGAGTCAATATTCTGGGCTTCCAAGGAGACCAACCAACCTCAAGGTCTGGCTTCCCAGCACAGGAGGCTGAATTGTGATTGGGCACGTGCATGGTCCAGGTGCCGAGGTGGCCATCACGAGTCACCTTTCCTGATGTCCATCACAAACGCCTTTTGAATCTCCCATGCCCAGAGACCCTTGGAGAGGCAGGGCCACTCATCCTTTGGCGGGGAGACTCTCTTGCCTCCAGTGAGCATGGGCAGAGTGCCTTCCTCCTCGGATAAAGAGGTGGGAAGGGAGCTTTCCATGGTCTCTGGAGGACCCCACTACAGTAGAAGGAAAACCAACTCCCGCCGAGAGGCGCGGTTGGCAGCTTTGCGCTTCCCCGCTTCTCCAAATGCGGACCGCAATTCGGGCGATGCGGGGCGGGGTGCGGGGGAGCCCCTGGGCGCGACCCTCCTTTGTTTGCTGCCGCTGCGCTGCCGCCGCCGCCTCCGCCACCGGCCGAGCATCTCCTGGTCGCTCGGAAACGCACCGTGCGGGCGGCACCCCCTTTCTCCAGCTGTTGGGGACCCGGGAGAGGCGGGCCTTCAGCCTCTTAGTCCTTTCCTCATTGGCCGAGTGGGGCCCCCGAGGAGCCCGGTAGAGCCGGTCACGTGGGCCAGCCGGGTTCCCATTGGCTCGACCTCCAGCTCGTCGCCCGCCGTTCGCTTTCACTCCTTCTTTTCGCCTGCTTCTTTCTCTCCTTCTCTGGCGCTGCCCGGGCGGGGGGCGGCCTCTCGCCCTCATTGTTGCCGGGATCCGAGCGGAG
>JANHZU010002080.1:49649-72885 GCA_032468055.1 Acrochordus granulatus | reverse complement strand
ACCGTCTTTTCAACTTCCCCGAAATGCAATTTAAATCGGACTTTGTGGCCACGGCAGGGCGACCTGAACACACTGTTGCTTTTCGAACCGCTGCGGTGAGGCTAGGAGGGCAAAAGAGCAAAACAAACACTTGGAAGAGAAACAAAAGGGAAGCAATCAAATCCCCGACCGGAAACTTTGTTTCATCCAAGTTTCTTTTTGCAAATGGTTGCAAAGCCCATTAAGGAGGGGGAAAAAATCCTCAGAGAATTCGACTGTCCTTTCAGCAGGCCGGAAAGAAGTTGTTCAGTCCCCCTGAAATCTATTGTTATGCACCCCCCAGCTTTTCTCAAACTGTATTTGTTGAGAATGGTGTGTGTGTGTGTGTGCACGCGCGTGTGTATGTCTGCTTTTCATGCTAAAAGAAAAAGAACAACGATAGCACAGCTAGCATAGTTTAAATCTAAATCTAGGCTTGATGTGGTTTGTTAACATTTCCCTTAAATGCAGGGGGGAAAACTTATTATGGGGCATTTTGATTCTACAATGGCTACTGGGCCAAATTGCTCCAGAGTTCACTGAACTGCCTATTTCTGCACAATGAAGAATTTTTGGTCCCTGTGAAAATGTTTGTTTTTTTGTGAAAAACACCAGAATCGCTTCGCCCTACATAAAAAGCACCTGCTTTCTGTATCAGAAATGCACCCATATTGGTGGATACTTTGAAAACGGGTTGTGAAAAGGGCCGGAGAGCATAAAAATGCAGATTTATTTGGCCTTTCCATGGCGACTTCCTCCTTGCTGTTATGAATTTAAACGTTTCTAACGCTGCTGCTGCTTTGCCACCCTGTTGCTTTTTCAGAGGGGTGTGTGTGTAATAAATTGTTTCTCCTTTTCTCCCCCATGGGTTAGTTCATGATTTATTTATTTTTTGTCCATCTGCAAACGTTTGCTCTTTATTTGGATTGCTCTGCAGCATTACCTGAGGTGGCAGAAGACACCGTTTCTCCAACCAGAGCGCGAACCATGAAGGATTTTGAAAATGTAAGCTGCTGGCTTTTGGGAACACGCCTGAGACAAAAAAGAAATGGGTGGGCTTTTTTTTTTTTTTGAAAGAAAGTTATGGATTAAATTTTTATTGAATCTAGCACAATGCAATTGCTAAGGTGAATCTCCAAAGGCTGTATAATTAAATATTGTAATGCAGGCTTGTTAAGCTTGCTTGTAGAACTTTATATGGAGTTTAGGTGCTCGCCTGTGGTTGATTTCATAGGAGTTACTTTATTGGCAGAGGCTTTTCTTGGGAAATAATGATAGATGCGGATTTAAACAGCCCAATTTGCCTATCCCAGGGAAGGACTCAAAAGGAGAATAAAAATATCGGACTAATTATGCAACTAACCATAATTTGTTAAATGCACATGCACCTGACTCCCAGCTATTCTAAGATTTACAATTAGCCAGCCTCTTTAACACTCCTGATCCCAGTTTCTTCAGATCCTTGTCTTCATTATCTCTATCACCTGATCCCTTAGAGATGGGTTTGCTTTTTTTTTTTTGATCCTGAGGATTAAGGAGAGCCAGCAGGACATGTTGGTTGCTCGCTGCTGTTTTCTTTACAATATCCTTGACTTTCTTTGGAAACCAACTTGGCAGTTGCTTCAGTATCTCTGGGGAGACTTACTGAAAGGGTGAAACTTTTCACCAGTTTGGAAAGTTTTACAATTGCAGTTGACTTTTTGCAATCCTGGGAGAAAAACTGGGTGCACTTATCGGCTTGCAAAATGTCTGCTGCTCATAAGCTGAGTAGCTAAGCCATCTTTTTCATTATAAGAAGGTGCAAGCCTCAATATTTTATTAGCAGCATAGGAGATTTCTCCAGGCTGGCAAAAGTGGGCAGGTGGTGGTGGTGGATTGGGATAACTGGTTTATTTGAATATTTCATGAAGGTTGCTCTTCCTGGGGGCAGGTTAAGTTGGAGGTGGTGAAAGAAAGTGGGACAACTTTTATTATCTGTCTTTTTACCTCTGTCTGTCAATAGTACCCATCTGCTTTCCGAGGGGTGCTGGCTGGGTCTTTTGTCTACCCACAGTTGATGCTTTTGGGCTTTCAAACAAAGAAGATCAATTTATTTTTCCTCTCTTTTTTCTGCTGTGCCTTTAAGTGGTTTTTGCTGAGCCTCCCATATCTCTTGACAGGAAATTCGAGTCTCGTGGCCAATTAGGTTTCTTTACTCTCTTGAAACCATCTTTCTTAATTAGGAACATCCTTGCTGAGTTTGGGGCATTGCCAACTGCCCTGCATTCTGTCGCGGGGAGGGAACAGGCGATGAGGCTGGGGCAAGAAGGAAAAGCTTGTTTTCTGTTCCCTGAATGTTACAATCCAAGTGTGATTCCACTTTCATTTTGGTTTATGCCCCCAACAACCACCATCAGGAAGTTAAGAAACCAGAGATGCTGGTTTCTGTTTTCTACAGCTGAGCCTGTGAGTGAGATGAGTTGAATAACTTCCCCAGGGAAATGGCTAGAATTTCATTCTCCTTTCCTTGCAATGCCTTTGCGTCAAAACTTCTGTGTCCCCTTCAGCTCCCCTCTAAATGGATCTCGGTCTAAAAATGGCTGGTTGCTTCATAAACGTATATATTATATACACACCTGTGCAAAGTGTCTGTGTGGTTTTGGTTTTGCTCATTCTTTGCCTGTTATCTCCGGAAGGCTCCTTCCAGGGGACTTATTTGATTAAAAAAAACAAAACAAAAACACAAAACCCTTTCCCCCTGTAACTTATGTAATGCCCTGGTCAGATAGAACCATCTCAGTCTGATCATAGAATGTCATAATATTCACGAGCCCTGTGGCTGGCATGTGGCCTCTGGCAGATTTCAGAGGGCTTCTAATCTGACATGCGCTGTTTGGTTTTCCCTCCAAGCTGTTTCTGCCTAGGCACAAATCTGCCAGGCTTTCCCCAATTTAATGCTGACATCATTCTGGCTTGAGAAAGCTGAGCCAGCTTCCTTCTTGATGGATAAACATGGTTTTGCTGCAATCATGGCCTGCTGAAGTTTGACAGGGGAATTGACGACTGTCGCGCCAGCGTGGCCTACTACCTTCTCTTCTTTTGCCAGCAAATCACTGAGCTACGGAAAGAGAATTTCAACCTGAAGCTACGTATCTATTTCCTGGAGGACCGAATTCAGCAGAAGTTCGACGGTCCCAGTGATGACGTCTACCGAATTGTGAGTGTTGGGCATAGGTGTTGGTTCCAGGTCTCCTTACAGGCACTGCGGCATATCAGGGACATGTGTATTCATCCCTTGTCTGTGTGGGTTATACTGGTGCCTGCTTGGAGGTTGTCCCTTGCTAACGCCAGCCAAAATGCGCTCCGTTCAGTGGTAGAGGAGAACACTGGCCTGCAAAAGTCCAGCTGAACCCCACCCCTCAAGTGAAAAAGGTCCACTGAAGTGAGGTCTCGAATCCACCTCTTTTCCGTGGCCATCCATCAGCTGTTTTTGCAAAGCCCATCCGTGTCTGTGAAAGCAGTGGCCCTCTTCTGCTTTCCATGGGTTTTCCTGGCGTTCAAAGCCTAAAGGTTCTGCCGAGCTCCCTTAGTGCCCATTTTCCGCAGGCCGCAGAGCTGCGAAACGTTTTTGGGCTCGGGATGATCTGAAAACATCACCTCTGGCTGCCTTCACAAGGGATTATTAACTGGGTTTGCCAAGCAAGCCGAGCGGCCTTGATCGCTGATTGCCTGGCGTTGAGTAACTTGCCGATGGCTTAGCCTGAGAATCCGCACTTAGAGGTGGAGATGTCCCTTTTGCAAGCAGCTTAATGTCCAGCCCATTTCTGAATTACTGTGGGGCATTCTTGTTACCAAAGTGGGGGATACCCGATAGGAAAGAATCCTCGAGCATACCGGGTCCCATGGCTGAAGCATGGCAAAGCCATGTTATCCAAATCAGAGTTTGTTGTCATGTTTTGGGTGAACTTAATGGGTCTTCCTTCTCTAAATCTTGGGTTAGAACTGGGTTTTCTTTCCTAACTTCTCTCTCTCTCTCGAGCTCTCTCCCTGCATGTTGGAGATTTTGGGAGTAGCTTCCTTTGGTTCAGCAGAGACGCATGCAGTACTAAGTGGTTCTACGTGACCTTAGTCTGATGGGCAGGATTATTCCTGAAAAGGCACGATTTCAGGACTGAAATATACCACTTGCATTCCTGGGAGTCTTAATCAAGGGGCTCTCCTGACTAAATCTAAATTGCTTGGTTGGTTTTCCTGATGCTTATCAGGAAAACAAAGGCTTCCAGAAATTACATTCTAACTTTTGCTGCTGGCAGAATAATGCTCTGGGTTAATATATTCTGCCTGCTGCTCTTACACTGGTAGTTGTAGGCTGCGTTCATTGGCAAGGCTCTTCAGAGAGATGCTCAGATGAGCATTAGGCCCTTTCCCTTGCGATGCTTTCCTTTGAAGCACCTGCTTCTCCTTTTGTCATGGGGGGCATATGTCATCTCTTTAGGCATAAACCTCCCATTTCATGCCCCCCCAAGATATTAAAAAAAGGCTTGAGGAACCAGCTCAGTAGGATCCAAAGGCTGGGCTGGCATCCAGATTCAAGAGACAAAGCAAACGAAAATCACCAGCAGTTCTAAGAATGGTGTCTTGGATCCAAAGAGGCTGTTTCTTTGAGCTTGCTGATGGGCAGCCTTTTCAGCTTTTATGGGGGGAGCAGGATCTGAGTGATGCAATGCTTCCCATTTCTTAATGGGGAATTGAGTGTTTTTTTTTAAAAAAAGAACTAGGTGAAACTTACTGGTTCGTTCTTTTTATCTGTCTTTCTCCATCACCCCCCTCTCTTCGTCCCAGTTACAATCTATCCATCTATGCATCATTCATTATCCACCCATCCATCATCAGATTTGTACAGCCATCCATCTTATGTCATATGACTCTGGGCACGTCCCAGTTACGATCCTAAAATAAAAAGTAAAAAAACATAAACACCAGCAAAAACAGAGCATACCCAGCCTGGTGCCCCAAACAGTGCCCACACGTGTATATCCCCACCATAGAGCTTTCTTGGGCTACAGGCCTGTGGGAAAATCCAGACCTTTATAGCCTTTTTTCTCTTCTTCTGTTAGAACATTGAGCTCAAAGTCGAATTGGAGAGCGTGAAACGAGAGCTGCAGGAACGAGAGCAATTGCTCCGGAAGGCATCGTAAGCATATCCCGGTTGCTGGGTGCGATCGGTCCTTGTTTAATCACGTTTCAGATGCATGGACCACATTTCCTTCTGGTGGGGGAAGACCTCCATCCATCCCAGCTGGGTTAGGTTGAGAAGGAGGTTCTAGCTGGACAGCAGCTCCATCCTTGGGTGCTTCTGCATAAACCCTTCTTCCTCGACGGACTGGCGTTTGGCCTTTGCAGGAAAGCTGTTGAAAGTTTGGCTCAGGGTGGCGATGCCGAAATCCAACATCTGAAGGAAGAGGCAGAGAAGAAACTTCAGGAAGTAGAAGCAACCTTGACTGCCAGGATCCAGCTTTTAGAGGAGGCAAGTCTCAGGGTTCCCTGGAATTCGTGGGAATTCCTGCATTCGGGTCTTTGGGCATGGTGGGGAACTGGCTGAGGTTTGCTGGAGGTAGGAAAAACAGCTTTTGCTGGACCGAGAGGACCAGATCTAAAAGAAAGCTACACTTGATGTCCACTTCTCCTCTCCCATCCAGTGTCTTGGACACCAAAGCCAGGGTAGTGTCTATATACAAAACCGTAGCCAGCTGCGTAGGGTCTCCCGCACAGCGTGTCCCTTTTTTTGCCCAAGGGCTGTGGATCCCAGTAGCAGGCAGGGCAAATTTTATTTTTGTTGCTGTTTATGATATTTGGGCTTTGAAGACTGCCCTGCCTCTGTGTGAAACGCTTGTTTCTCCTGTGTAAGCCCTTCAGAGCCTTTTGATTGCGACGGAGCAGAAATAGTTTGACTACGTTTATTTTTGTTGGCGTTTGTGATCCCTGAGCTCTTAGGATCGCACTGCGTCTGTTTGAAATGGTACAATTTATCCTGTGTAAGGCGTCCAAATATATACAGATACGTTTAATGCCATCACCAGCACGCCCCAAAAATAGTAAGCCCCGGGCCTCTGGCTTGGTGTAGGATTTGGGGAGATGGCTGGAAGCAGCTTTATGGTGGAGTCCACACAATACTGGGGGGGGTCTTCTCAGAGCTGAGTGGTGGAGACGGAGGGTCAGCTTTAAAGGTGGTCTGGCTTCCTCCTGGCTTCAGTGTCCCTCTTTTGCTTTCTGAGCACAGGATCTTCGATCGGCCCAGGAAGAAGGAGGGAAAGCGTTAGCGTTGACGGAGCGGGAGAGGGTCCAGAGACTGGCCGCTGAGGAGCAGCTGTCCTTGGTTATTACTGCCCAGGCCAAGGACGTGGACGTCACAGCAGTGCTGGAAGAAAAGGACAGGTCAGGCTGCTGTTCTCAACGGGCAAAGCTTGCCCCTCTTAAGACCAGGGGGTTTGTCTGCGGTCCACGATCGGGTCAGCTTGGGGCGGCGTCCGCTTGCGTCTCTTGGCAGGGGTGGTGAGGTTCCGCCGGGAGAGGCTCCGTCCTGTGAGCCTCGGATTGCTCCGTGCTTTCTCCCTGCCCCGGGTGTAAGGTGCTGGTGTTGTGCTTGCAGGTGCATAGAGCAGCTGAGACTCTCCCTGGAAAGGAAAAAGGCTGCAATCCAGCACCTGGAGGAAGTCCAGAGAAGAACTTCAGAAGAAAACCAAGATGATCCTTCTGCTGCACCGGATGATGAGAAGGAGAAAGCCTTCGAGGTGAGGACAGCATGTTGCACGGAGGTTGCTCAGGACGGTCGGTGAACTGGTCTGCAGGCTGGATGTTCGTCCGTCCATCCGTCCGTCCGTTCTGTATGGCAGCCCAGCCACCACAAGTGATTCTGGGGTGCTGAGTCCTAAAACAGATTAAATCAAGTGGCTGTCTCATGACAAATATGAAAACGCGCTCGGCAGGTGAGGAGAATATTGTCATCCACAATGAGACGTCACAACTTGCGTCCGTCTGTGTCTGTTTCTCAACACCTTGAAACAACTTCCCATTTCCCACGCTGATGGAGTTGGTGAAGAGAGGCAGCGTAGTCGCTCAGACCCTGGAGTTTCGGTTCCAAGATTCTCGTCCTCATGAGTTTCCATACGGCTCTTTCCCTCCCTTCCCATTTCCTGGGTTTTCGCATGCTGATAAGGAGCGACGGCGAAGGACCATCTCTTCGTTTTACGATGCTGAAGTTAAAATGATTTCTCCCTCACAGATTCTCAGGACAGAGTTCAGCCGTGGAAAAAAAGACTTGGAAGAAAGGATCGAGGTATGGCACTTGCGCCCTTGTGCTCAGAACCCAGCAGGTCTGGGAAGGGAACCCCAGGGAGCTTTCTCCCTTGCAGTTCGGTTTTCTGGGAACGAGGGGAAAAATTGTTTTTTTTCCAGAGCTCCCGCAGCCCCAAACTTCTCGCCCTGTCTTTTGGGGAGCAATAAACCTGGGGCAACCACGCCCCCTCCCCCCGTTCAGCGTGGGCATGTTGAAACAGATTTGCCATTTCACATCTTTTAAAATCTTTAGCGTCTCCAAGAGGACCTTCGCGAACGGGAGACGGAGCTTTCCGCAGAAAAAAGAAACGCACTGAAACGAGACAAAACCATCCAGGGGTTGACCGTTGCCTTAAAAAGCAAGGAAAACGAGGTACGTAGGCGGCGTCTCTCCTGCCAGAAAGAGCCAAATGAAGTCTTGAAGCTGAGGAATACATCAAAACGCGAAAATATACCAGTCGCGTTTCATCAACTGAGAGCCGTTGCTCGTCCGGCTTAGGAAACCCGAAGCTCCTTCCTGCGCTCGCTGCGTGTTTGTTTCGCCCCGTTGTGCTTGAAAAAAAAAAAAGGCCTGCTTCCTCCATTAGAGAACAAAAATTCGTCCCAAGCCTGCGTTTGTGAGAAGATGGCCAGGACCCCTTTTCCAAAAACGCCTTCTTTCTCGGGAGGGAGGTGCCCTCTCCTCCCGGGGACCGCGGCGGGTTTCCCTCTGTGCCGATTTTTTCCTTTCTTTCGTCTCTAGAACGGAGAACTCGCTTCGGACGTAGAAAATCTCAAAGCGCTGCTGGCCAAGGCTGAGGAAAGCGGCCCCAGAGCTGAGCAGCAGAAAGTCAAGGTTTGGGTTTGGCTCCGGGCGAGGAAGACGGGCGGAATAATTCGCAGATCCTTGCCGACCCGTCTTTTTCCTTCAGGGGAAAGACGGTGACCAACACGGCTGTGTCTCATGGAGGTGGACAACGTTGGGAGAGGGTTGTGGCGCTTCAGTGTGGGAGAAGGTTGGGGTCCCAAGGCAGATGTTCATAAAGGAACCCCCACCATTACTCTTAAAACCAAACATATCTGAGGAAACGCTGGCATCATCCTTTCCTTTCCCCTTTCTCTCTTTCCCCTTTCTCTTCTCCTTTTCCCCTTCCCTTTTCCCCCTTTCCCGCTTTCCTTTTCCCCTTTCTCATTTCCCCCTTTCCCCTTTCCTACTTTCCCTTCTCCCTTCCCTACTTTCCCTTCCCCCTTCCCTTTCCCTCTTTCCCTTTCCCCTTTCTCATTTCCCCCTTTCCTTTCTCCTTTCCTCCCTTCCCTTCCCTTCCCTTCCCCTTTCTCATTTTTCCCTTTCCCCTTTATTTTATTTACTTGGATTTTACTTTTATTTCCTTGTCCTAGGCTGCTGAAGATTCGCAGGAGACGCTGATGGACAAGGAGAACCTCCTGGCAGACTTGCGCTCGCAAAACCTGACCAAGGACACCGAGAACAGAAAGCTCCAGCGGAAGATCAAACGGGCCGAACAAGAACTGAGCGAGGTGCTCGCCGAGAAGGAGAAGCTGGTGAGAGACCTGGAAGAAGCTCAGCTGCAGAGAAGCAGAAGCGACAAGGCCGTCAACGTGAGTGTGCCGTCCTGCTTGCGCTTCGAAGAAGCGGGTTGCCGGGGCAGGTCCTGTGTTAGGTGGGATTTAGGGAAACGAAGGGACCCCAAGTGCCATCCTGTAAATTTGCTCCTGTAATCTTACTTAAAGCCAGCAGAGGGGTGTCTCTCTCCATAAATAGCCATGGCATTTCACCTTCTTCTGCAGGATCTACTTTTATATATGACTAAATTACAGATGCGGTGTTGTTCCTCACGTTTCTCTGATTTTTCCCCCCTGTTGGGCGAGCCTGCGAAACACTGTCCGCCATCCCTGCAGGTGTGGGCCACAGGAAAGCCCACTGTGCTCTTTGGCATCTGTAATTAGTAATCTTTCGTCAACAGAGCGGGCCCCAAGCTCCACTTTTAGGGAAGTCTCCTTCAACTGGATATCCTGTCTTCTGCTGCAAAGAGCTTTCAGCTGTCCCTGGGCTTATAGATTTTAAACTAAATGTATATGTGGAACATGTACACGCTTTTGTCTGGCTCTCCATCTGTCTGTGCATCTTCTTCAAGATCATGTCACCAGTTCAGGTCAGGTTGTAATCTCACAAGGATCTAACTACGAACCCATTGCCGCTTGTTCCGACGGAAGGTATCCTTCACCTCAAACCTTCGGCCTTTATTTTCTCCACCGGCACTTTTATGAATTCTCAGCTGACGGGAAGATGTATGCGTGGCTGGTGGCTGGGTCAGGAGACATCATAAAGCTGCATCCGTGGAGAGTTAGTGCGATGCCGCTGAGTTGGAATGGCTAATTCAATTTTATAGATTTTCAGCTGCCTCTCTTGGAGGCTGCGAAGTGGAGATGACTAAAGTTCAGTTTAAAAATAGCTCGAGGACCACATTTGTGCAGTCAAGAGTTCACCCGGCCTGCCGAAGTGAAGATCGCTTTGTGGCGTTCTTTGTATAAAACTGGGGAGCAGTGCGATCGCTGCTTCTCCTCTGTGTGGTTGGTTCCTCGTGGTTTGCTACTGGGTTGGGCTGCGTCTCCCATCATTCCCCTCCCAGCTTGCCTGTACTGAATGGGGAGGGTGTGAGTTGAGTCCTGGTGCAATTCAAGGGGCTGGTCATGGCATGGCCTCAGTTGGACCTGTCCATTCCTGTGTTGAACGATGGAAGAAAGGAACGTGGAACGGAACTATGGGTTAGGGTGTTGGCTTCATACGTGGACCTCGTTCTTTTGGCTTCACCCAAATGAACGTTGTATGGCACTTAGAGTTATGTAACGAAAGAGGCCTCAAAGCACCCACAATAAATAATAAACCGCAAGCAGTTGGGACGTGCTGGGATGGGCCTTGTGGAGGATTTACCATTGGGTGGCACATCTAAACAGGCTTAACTTTGAAATATCTGGGATATGTGGTTCCTTGATCTCTCTGAGCTTGGCTGTTGGCTGGAGATGTTTCATTACCCGACCAAGTCACATCATCAGTGCTCGTGAGTGTGGGGTTTGCTGCCTGTTCATATGCCCTGCCAATGCTGGTGGAGATGAGGTCTTCTCCTTGGTAGCTCCTTGACTAGGATACTGTTTTCTGCTTCATTGTTTGCCTCCTAATAGTTGCTTGATTAGGGTATTGTTTTCTGCTTGGTTGTCTGATGTTAATCCCTTCTTATCTGGGCGTTTTTTGTTTCTTTTTTCGCAGCTTTTTGATTGTCCCTTTTGAATGCTGCGCAGTGTGGTTTATCTCCATGTGTCTGTTGATGGTTGATGGGTCTGAGCTTCCAGGAATTCCCTAGCCTTTTTATAATTAGCTTGAGCAAACAGCCAGGCTCAGAGAGCACCCAAGGACTCCACAGTTAAACCCTGAGCTACATATATTCTCTTCTATTGATGTTTAGGATATTTTGGGCTGGAAAGGACAGCTGTGTAATTCACCCAGTAGTGATGAAAAGCTATTACGGCACGTGTGCTCCATGGGTTTATGGCCAGCTGCACCCGTGTGTCTTTGTGTGTGTGTGTACAGAAATGTAATTGTATCCAAGATATATGCATAAGGCTGGAAGCTTGCCTACTGCCCTCTTCCACAGCAGAAAGATCCAGCAACACTACTATCTTCTGAATACAACCTTGGTCGCCCTATTAATTTATGTCTGAATGAATGCCTTTGATGGGCTGGATTGACCAAGTGTTATGGATGTCGACTTAAGTTCTCCTAGGGGGAAAACACCTCCCTCCTCCACACTCCTGGGACCAGATTCCAGATTTTGATTTTATACAAGACTTGACTTGCATTGTTATTTATCTCCCTAGCTTGCCGGAGGTAGCTAGACTTTGTTTTATAAAGGGAAGTAGAAATAGACTCCTGAGTATTATTAATGTAAGAAATAAATCTCAAATTGTCGATCGCGGTTCAGAAGGGGCCTAATCTTGCTGGTTTAAAGTCTGCATAATATGTTTCATTAAGGCAAATGGAATCCATTAGCACTTGAGTTGCTGGTGATCTGGACAAACTAGGTTGTTTTCTGGTAGTTTCCAATCTAGGAAATTGTTACCCTATCTTAAAATAATCGAACCCAATTATCAGTATTCCTCTCTTTTTCTGCTGATTTTCAAAACCTGAGCCTCCCCACTTCTTTGATTAAGTGTGCAAACTGCCACCACCTTTGGTTCCTAGCATTAAATACATTTCACCGGAATGTGAAATCTTGGCCCATCCAGCAGGCAGGTGGAAGTTTAAAACATGCTTTCTTATAGAAATCTCTTTGGGGGCTGTGATGCAAAGCTTTTGTGTGAATGAGCTGAGCTGCTTTCCCATTCTGTTAACGGGAGGCAGGAGACAGCTGCTTTGCCGGGTTGCCAGTCCATAAAACTAACAAAACGAACCATACCCATTTTTGCTTCTTTACATCTAATTCAGAAGATGGAGGGAATAATCCAAACTTACCGGCTGGGAAATTAAATGATCTCTAAAATAGAATTACAGTGAGGATGGCAGCCTCCATATATTGGTTAGATATAGCAAGAAGCTTCAATGAGCGAGAAGCTCATGGGGATGTGAATGCCACCTGTGGTTTAATTGTGGGTAGCAGTTGACGTGCACTCCCTTCTATGAGTCACATGTGGCCTTCATTGAATGACTGTCTTTGGCCACCTGAGCAGGATAATGAAAAGTTTGTTTTGCTTGATATTCTGATTTATGTGCCCAATTTCAACTGTTCCAGGCAGCATATATAGTGCTCCCTCCTCTCTCTTTTCCCCATCACTATGGGATAAGTTAGGCTGAGAGAAACACTGGCCCACTTAATTCATAAACTGCTGCAACCGAGAGTGGACTTGATCCAATTTTGTGTTAGTCCTCGACTTACGATCATTTATTTAGCAATTGTTTGAAGTTACAACAGCACTGAAAAAGTGACTTATAACCATTCCTCCCACTTGGACCATCACAGCACTCCCACATCAAAATTTGGACGCTTAGCAACCAGCATGGATTTATGACAGTCGCAGCATCCTGGGGTCACTCGCACCTTCTCAGCTGGCTTCTAACCAGCGAAGTCAATAGGTGAAGCCAGATTTGCTTAACAACCACGTGATTCACTTAACTGCAGTGATTTGCTTAACCGTGGCAAAAAGGTCATAAACATTGGGCTCGACTCACTTCACCACTACCTTGGTTAGCAACAGCAATTCTGGTCCCAGTTGTGGTTGTAAGTTGAGGACTGCTTGTACTGCTCAGGGAGACTCATAGAGGGGCCGATGTCTTCGACTCCTAGTTCAGGTCATGCATATTTGTTTTGGCAATCAGCTGAATCAGGAAGAGGGCTCTTGGCTCTAGGAAATAGCGATGTCCTCTTCTTGTGTCCTGCCCCATCCAAATAAATGACCCCAAAGTTGGCATCTGCTCAGGCAAGCAGTGAGTTCGAACGGCCGGGGGCCTTCACAGGTTCAGCACCTTGGACAGCTGCCAAAATTTCAGGACGAGGACAAGACTTTAGAAAGAGGTCAAAGCAAGATACTCCAGCACTGATTTGTAGAAGTGGCAGCGTCTTACTATCTGGCCATGAAAATCTTTCCAGCTGGGCCACCCCATCAGATCCTGTACATACGTTGTTAAAGCATTGGCACATAGTTCTGACATGTTTGGGGTGATGGGCTAGTTCTCTGGTGACCTGGACTCTTGTAGAGAACGCACTTTGAGGTTTTCTGGGTGAATCTGAAATCCACTCTCTAAAGTTGGACAGCAGGCATCAGCTTACCAGGATTTATGTGGGCGTTTTATTAAATATTAATAAGTTTAAAGAGGTATTAAGTATTCGTGTTGCCTTCGATCTTGCGTGCTGGAAAAATCCAATACATTTGACAAAGCATCAGTAATAATTTAAAAAAGAAATCCGTGCAGAAGGAGAGGATGTAATTTGCTGTATGGGAAAAAATAGCAACTGTGCCCAAAGAATTAGAGAGGGGCTTTGACATTTGGGGTGCCAATGCAGAAGAGGAACTGTCTTCACTACTTGGTTCAGAGAAGAACGTTGGGTAAAGTTTTTAATTAATGGGTTTGTTGCAAATGCATCCCATGCTACAGAAGAACTTCATGGATTTGTGAGTTTTCTGTTTCTCGGTTGAATTATTGTGCCACATTGGCTTCTTGATTCTCTTCCATCTCTTTTCCAGGCCAGTACTAAAGTCCTTTCTGTTAAAAAAAAATAAGCTGGCATGACTCCTTAGCATTTGGCTGTGTGTTTATCTAAAAAAAACCCCCCGCTGTTGTTGGCCTTTCTTAATGTGCAAAAATATTTCCAGTCTGGGGAGGAGACATTTGATCTTGCCAAACAGGTTCCCGGGTTTTGCAGGTTTGACCCAGAACCTCAGTCCTCTAGGGCTACATCCGTGTGACATGTGGAAGATTATTTTTTATTTTTCCTACTGTGCTTGTTACATTTCAGGGCTTTTACCAGATTTCACACCTATTATGAAATCCCCAGACTGCCAGAAGCTAATACAGATTTCCAAATGAGATCAGGCTTCTCCAACAGAATATTTACAAACTGAACAGGGAAATAAAGCAAATTTTTGAATGCACAGAATGGATAGAACAGCGATGTAGCTGTAGTCAGATTCCCAAGTTCAAGACTTCCTCCAGACTTATTATCTATTCCTTACTTATTATTCCAGACTTATTATCTATTCTTCCTCCAGAATTATTATCTATTACCGAGATAATAATTCTGGGAATTTTGGGGCCAAATTTGTCCTATTCTCAAATTTAAAAAGAGAGTGTTAGCTTTTAATTATTCGAATTCAAGCAAATTGGGAGAGAACCATCTTTGATCCTCATTTGACTGTTGAAGTTTTTTTTAAGCGATTCACTTAACAGTCACGGCAAAAAAAATGGTGGCAAAATTGGGCATGACTCGCTGAACAATCGCCTTGCTTAGCCATGGAAATTCTGGTCCCAGTTGTGGTCGTAAGTCAAGGACTATCTGTAATTTATCCAGCTCTTTTACGATGTGTCCGTAATGCTGTTTTTTCCCCCTCCCCTGGTTTAGGACCTTCGAAACCAGTTGGAAAAAGCTCAGAATGAGATGGCTGAGAAAGAAAAGGTGACTGAGCATCGTTACAGGGTCCTCTTGAGCGAAGGAGATCAGAAGCTTCAGAACCAGGAACTGGTCATCACACGCCTGACAGACAGCGTTGCTCAGAAAGATGAGCTTCTCCAGGTAAGAGAACCTTGGCTGAGGTGGAAGGCGGTGTGTCATTCACGAGGCAGTGGTGTTTCTTTGATTTATTTTCCCCTTTGTTAACTCAGCCTTCCTGATTTTCTTGAATGGGCCAAGGCTGTTGACGATATTGCAAAGGTTCTTTTCCTGGAACTGCGAACACGTGCCAAGGTGGACATCAGTTCACGTGGTCCTCTGAAACAGAGGCACCAAGCAAATGTTTTTTCTTCTTGGAGATCTGCCTGCTCGACACAAGTAACGCGCCTGTGGCTTGTTTGTTTCGTTTTTGCTCAGACTCTTGATGGGGTCATTAAAGAAAAAGATTTGGCGCTGCAGGAATGGTCCGCTAAGTTTCAAAGCCTGATGAAAGATAAAGAGGGTCTTTGGAGGCAGAATGAAATCTTGATTGAAGAAAAGTGCACAGCCCAGTCAGAGCAGCTGGTGACCACAATGATGCATGAACTAGAGGTGGGCTTGGCCTGTTTGGCTGAACGTTTTCCCAGTGGGGAAAAAAAGTTACTGGCTAATCTGTCTCCAGCATTAGATGCTGTTGTAAACTCTAAGCTTAGTGAGAAGATGTCTTAAACTGGGGGATCTATCTTCTTCAGAACATCTCAACCTGCTGAGAGCCTTTTATGTTTATAGTGAGATGTCATAAGCACATACATCTCCATGGACTCGAGCTATGGTCTTCTTAAAATTTCCCCATTCATCTTAGAAGGCTGATGGGTTGACCTGCAGGGGTCTAACAGTGGTGTCCCCTAACTGTATTTACTCAGCCAAGGCTGCTGAATAAACCACAGATAAGCTTTGACGAGACAATGCACAGATTTTATTAGTATTGTTCAGAGTGGTCCCGTTGGCCCACCACTAGATTAGAGTAGCCATCCTTCTCACAGGTTGCAAAACTCACAAGCCATCATCACTTTGAGATAAATGGATAATAAGTAGGTAAACAGGCTATTTTTTCCCAACACAGAGAACCAAGGAATCCGAATACACAGATATGCTTGCAGCTCTTCGAAAAGAGCAAGAGATGTTTTCAACTCTGATCAAGTCCCTGAAAAACACAGACGGGTGAGCTTGAAACTTTGCTTCAGAGATGACAAAAGGTCCAGGTTGTGGGAGATATCTGGGCGGTGTTTCCCAGAGTTTCCCAACATGAACACACCTACACAAAGCCCATTCAGAAGCAACAGCCACAATCAAAGATAAATTCATAATCTAATTTGCATTACTTCCCTCCAAACTTCAGTGTGGACCTTCCCAGATATTTTCAGCTGGCCTTTATGGGCGAGAAAGGGTGGCCCAGAAAGGCTGTAAGTGCTGGTCTTGCTAGGAAGACTTTCCTTTTTATTTCTCAATTCAGAAATAACAGTGTTAGCTGTTACGATAAATACACCAATGAAGGCACAACTAACACAAACTGAAATCATAGAGAACCACAAGATGGCGGACAGAAGTGTCTTTAAAAGACTCAACGGTGTTGTTGAGGACGTTTTATGAAGGTCATTAATTTGTCCCCAGTGTAGTGCTGAGCTTAATGGACAACAGTTCTGAGATCTGTTTTTGTTCTTTTGTGGGGGGCTGCCTCCCCTCCCTCCTGTGCCTCAAGGTGATGGAGTAAATCTTGGGTCCAGCTTTTCTTTTCTTCCAGCCATCCCTTTTGCCAAGAACTAAATCCTAACAGCATCACCTTTAATCAAGTAATGCCCTTCATTAAGGAAGTGAATTTGCAGCCTTTTATTTATTCATTTTCCAAGCACTGCTTAATTTTGGGATCTGCCATTTCCCTTCCCTTCCCTAGATCTCCTTCCAAGTTGACTGGCTGTTACTTCAAGCAATCATTTTGGCTCCTTTCAAAAATAAAAGGTTATTTCATGGAGGATCAGAGAGTGGACTTTGAAAAATTTCCTTTCTCTGTGTGTTTTTTTTTAAAGAACTAAGCATTTAATAGTATTAAAAGTCCTTTCTCCTCCTTTATGCTTCTCCCCCCTTTCAAAAAAATTTTCCCAGATGAAGGAACTTTAGTTAAAAAGAGAGCTGCAGTCCCTCGCCTCCGCCACTGTGTCTGAAGAAGGCTAGGCTTACCCTTTAGGTATTTTAGCTTTTCACGTCTCTCCTTTGATTGTAGAAATGTGCATGATGTTCAAAGGTTTGCCTGTCAGCTTAAATTGCCAGCTGCAATTGGCAAATCTGTCTTCAAGGAGAGGCTGGCATATTCTCATGCAGTTATAAAGCTTATTCAGCATGTTGAGCCCTGCAGTGCATCCTGGGTTTAACCTCCCTTGCCTGACTGTTGTGAAGATAAAATGAAGGAGAAAGGCTGACAATTTGGGAGCCTGGGGAGAATATCCATGCTTCAGCTCCTGAACTGATGTTCCCAAAGGCTTTAGGAATTCTCGACAAATTTGTGTCAATGTGTTTTCCTTGCTGGGTGAAAAATAAGTCTGAAGCTCAGGAAGTCATAAAAGTTTGAAAGATGCCACCACGGGGACGAGTGACGCATTTGTCTTTAACTTTAATCTGCTGTAAAGATTTGTTTATCCTGTCCTTTCAAGATGAGAGAATGAGATGCTTTAAAAGCAACTTAGTTCTTTCTCCTTTGGAGCAAGGTCTTTTATGTATGAATAAAAGATGCCAGAGATCCGGAATAATTTTTTTCCCCAAATGTTTGATATGCCTTGAGCTTAGTCTCCTTTGGACTTCAGTTACAAATTCTTCTTTTTCTTTTTCTTTTTAAATTAGCATCAATAATCTTCAGGAGGAGCTAAACACCATCTTTGCCTTGCGTAAGCAACTTGAAGAAGGCATCTCGGAGAACTGGAATTTACGGAAAATGCTGGAAGAGCAAATCCGAGAGAGCAGAAGAGAAGGTGAGCAGGATAGGTGGCAAAGTCCATTTCTTTATCTCCAGGTGGAAAGCCATGGGTGAGTTGCTGAGCTCCAGATGGGCTGTGCCAAAGTAATTAAAATAACATTTAGGGTATTGTGTCAAAGTTGTCCTCAACTCAGCAGGGTAACTGAAGGGCACCCTAATCCTCAAGTGCAGCCCTGAGAAGGTGTGTCAGAAGAACATTTTATGAACTTCTGCTTCCAAGAGGTCCTCCTGGGAAGGAAAAGCAAATCTCCTTCAGTGTTTATAATCTACTGAATGAACGTTGAAAAGTACCTTGCCTCTGAATTTGGAAGGTTTGTTATGGTGATACAACACTTGTGGACTTACCCAGTCTTCAAAAGCAAAATCTGTAAGTGTGAGGATGACTAACCACGCCTATTGTGGTAGCCATTTCCTGATTGTAACCAGACAAATTACTATGCTAAACCAGCATTGAGAGGATGAGGATGACCTGCATTACCATTTGGCCTTGTGCGCTCCCTGGTCATTCTGTTGGAGTTTACATGAAACAGTCATGGGATCCTCTTGGTTTCTGCCCATCCCTTTGCCAACAAACAAGCCTGCCACCTTCCAGCTTCTGATCTATCCTGATGTAGGGAAGATCAGAATTGGTCTTTGGATCTCAGGAATTATATTGCAGATCTGGAAAAGCTATAAGGAAGCTGCTGATAGGATGAGGAAATAGGACAGTCACTGGGAGTTTGAAGCTTAAAATTCAGGTCAAAAGGTGACTGGTTTGGAAAGTATGGATGGAAGTTTCATTTCTCTCTCTCTCTCATCATGTTGGAACTCAGAATGTTGATGTAAAATGTGAGTAGATGTGGAACAAACAAATGGAAGATCTCCTTTGTCTAACATCTGAAATGTAGAATTTGCTATCTTCACATGCAGGGCCTGCTGCCATAATTGATAGTTTTCCAACAGAATAGATAGATTCGTGGAGAAAGGGCTACATGGGACTACCAGTCTTCAAGGCTGCTTCATAAGTAGCATCCATCCACACGTGCCCACTTGTGAATTTCCTGGATGCATTTGATCAGCTAACTTGGGACAACAAACACTAATCAGGTGGACCTTTGACCTTGACCAACAAGTCTGTGTCTTCTTTGCTGGCATATATGCTTGATATGAGAGTTTCTGGCTTCCTATCTGTTTGGAGGAGATACCAAGGAAGCTTAGTGCCCATGGGCTTAATAGTAGCCTCCACAACCTGGGATCTCCTGCTGAGCCTTCTGGCTGCCCAGGGCTTGGAGTTGTGAGAAGAATCAGAAGTAGCAAAGTGATATTAAACAGACAACTTACTAACCTAAGAGTGGACAGCTCAGAGTAGTATAAAATACAGAGAACTGAGGAGTAAGGAAATTGCCAGTGGGGGGAAAAAGTCCTTAGGATTTGGCCTCAGATAGCAACATTTGCCTCCAAATGGATCCCCTGTAAAATGACCTCTGGAAGATCTGCTCAACTGATTGGTTATTTTCTTGTGATCTGCTGGCATCGTTGAGTTTGGTAAGAGAGATCGCCTTTGTTTCCACTCTCCTCTCCCTTCCTCTGTGCTTGCGGAGCGTGATCTGGATTTGAAATAAGCTGCTTATGACAGGTTCCTTTTGCACAAATTGTACTGTAAGGCAACATAAGCCACTCTTTTCGATTCAGTTCCCGCAGTCTGTTGTGCCAATAGCAAAATAAAAATTCCACCCTGTTTTAACCTGGCTTTCCTTTGCTCCCCTTGAGACCTCCGTCTCCTTTTCACAGAATCCAACAACGGAAGAATAATTCATATCTCTCTGTCTCACTCTCCCCCACCCCCCCACCATTTTTCTTGCACCTGCTGAAAATTATTTTTAAAATGCAATGCCACCTATGCAAATTTTAATTCCACATCGGATCCACAATGCATGTTGATAGCTAATGGGAACACGTGTGTGTCTTGAGATGTCAGGAATAGAAACAAACCCCCCAAAAAATCAGAGGGTAAGTTGAACACATGGGTGGGATGGAAAAGGGAGCTGCTGTTTCCTCCATTTTGAGTCTTTGTCACATTAGGAGGGGTAATGTCAGGGGTAGCTACTCCATTAGTGGTTCTGTTCTCATCGAACTCTTGAACGGTGTATTTTTTCAAGCTGCCTTCAACCACAATTCTGGCCAAATTTCTTCCTTCCTACCTGGGATTTCCTCTTTCGATTGCTTCCCTAGTCTTTTTTTTGTGTGTGTGCAACACCCGTGACATTATTGAGGAGTCAGGAAAGCATCTTTCCCTCCTGTATCTGTGGTATGGCCAAGCCTTGGTCATACAAATCTGACCAAAGAATTGGTGATATTTTCAAAGAAGTGCTGAATTTAGCACATACTTTCAAATGGGCATGATTGTGTTATTGAAAGGAAACAAGCCTAAAGTAGTAAGAGTAGTCCAGGTCGACAAATAAGAGAGAGAATGAGAGGGAGAGATTAAATTCCACATGAAAATGTATGAATTCTGAAACAAATGCTGTTTGTTCTTCTTTTTTCATTAGAAGAAACTCCTTTATCTTGGAGCAATCAGACATCATACATGAGCATTTGTTTAAGAGACCAGAATCATCAGTGGGACTATCAAGTAGACCAGCTGTCTCTGGAGGAACTTAAAAAGAAGGTATGGTCATCTTGTTGCAGTCATCTCTATCCACCTCTAAGAGGAAGCTCATTAACGTCACCGCGTCTTACTCTGAAGCACCCATTTCTGAAATTGCATTGTCAGTGCTGTTTTATGCCTGCCAGCCAGCCTGCTTGCCTTGTAAGGAATCCAGATGCAGGAGATCTTTGGAAAAGCAATCTAGGGTGACCTTCAGGATCCAAGGACCAGTTCTACAAGGATCAAGAGGGGTCATGAGAATGTCACATTCTAGACTGAAAGAACCCAAATGTGGATCTACCTCATCTTTGTGTTGGATAGGAATAATTCCCCCACCATTTTATGAACCCCCTCTGCATGAAATGAATAGCCTACCTAATGGATAAGCACCTTGCTAACCCAGTCCCTGCAGATAGACATATTGGATAGCCCTTCCAACGTGAATTTCCTGGGTTGTGGGAAACATGTGAGTCAGGCAGTGCGCTTTAACCGAGGACCATCTGTCCAAATGGGAACATAGAAAGTTTCTGGAAGAACGCAAGGGTTCCCACAGACTTTAAGGGCTCCTCTTTATATTTTCAGTTTGTTGAACTCCTCGGAGTGGTGAAGGAAATGCACTGGGTGATCCAAGAACTGAAAAAGAAGCCCTTCGATTTCTCCACATCAGATCCTTCAGGAAATGAAAAACAGAAATCGTTAGACACAAGCGAGGTGAGATTTGGGTTTTCTGTTCCTTCTAAAAGTAACATGATTCCTTGGAAGAGAGATCAGAAGATTGAGATTGTGTGATCTCAGACTTCCTTAAAAAGTCAGCTGTGACATTGTTGGCAGCCTAACAGAAATAGAGGACAGTTTCCTAAAATCAGCTTCAATCCCAAGGACTTGGAATATGCACATTATGGGGTGTCTTTTAGAAAAGAGATCCAGAGAAGCAAAAAATCTTCCTTTACAGGGGAAATTAATGGAGATCAACAGTAAAGTTAAGCCTAAATGTTCCAACCATGTGGAAGGATCAGCCTTGATCGTGAAGAATTATGGCTCTAATCAAAGTTAATGCTGCTGCTCTTTTTATAGCTTTTAGAGAGTGTCAGTAAACACGGGGATAGGGGTTAATCCATTACACATGGCTTCCTTGGATTTGGGGTAGAGTGTCCCCAAAGTATCAACAGACTTTGATATCCATCCATCCTAATCCATCCTCGGGCTTCTGGGACAATGCCTTGTGGCATTGAGCGATGCAGACTTTGGCTTGAGATCTTGACCACACGCTATGCGTGGGGCTTGAATTGGGAGTGGATTTTGTGGAGCCTAAAACTCCTTGGATTGGGAAGCGAGCAGGCTGTTGGTGGGGTTCCTGGCCTGAAATTCATACCTCTTAGATGGTTGACCTTTCTCTGCCGAGGACCAAGTTAATACTGAAAGTTAGAATCCTGACCTTATAAAAGCAAGCGGGTAAGTCATAAGTTTTGGAAAGGTAGTGAGATACCCACCCACCACCCAGTCTTATCCTGTCTGCAAAAGTAAACGCTATATATATATATGAATGATTTTCATGGGTGGGCAGGCAAATTTGACAAATAATGGAAAGTATAAGAGAAGCCTCCTTCTTGCTTTCAAATCCTACTTTGACTCTGACAGTATTCTGTAATTGTGGGTGTAAAATTACTTCTACAGAATATTCCAAAATAACCACTTGACCTTTCTGGTATTGTTTGGTAACATTTTAATTTATGGACTTAAAAGATGTATGTGATTTGTGGTGTGTGTGTGTGTGAGCTTAAAAGAGGATTGCTGTTTTTCTAAAAGGTGGATCTGTTTTTTCTCTGCGTTTGCAGCAGAGAAAGAAGGTTTTTTTTTTACAATTTGCAACGCTGTCTGTTAGAGGATAACCTTCTCCTATTGGTAACCATAATTAGTTACAAATCTGCCAGTAACAGGGTTTAGCAATTCTGTATTCAACCCTCACTGATTTTTTTGCCTTTTGGTGGTGGATGTGTAGATATACTGTATATGCATAAAAGTGAGGCAAACTGGAATTAGGGGGTAGTTTTTTCTAGGAGGTAGTTTTTCCTTATCCTCATTAATTCTACAGAAAATAATCAGTGTCCGGGATGGTCTTGCATCTTGCTTGGTCTTTAGTCCAAGCATACTATCCACCAGCGTTGAATTTAAGATTCAGAGACTGAGTTGTGACAGGGCTCAGATAACAGGGTTTATTCATGAGCCGAATGGATCTTCTTCCAAAATTGCTTGCTGTCCCTCATCCGGGGTGCGTTTTTTCTATCAAGGGATTGCAACTGTGCCCAAGACAAGCCGTTTTGAAATATGCTGATTCCACACACCCCTTTCCTCCCTCCAGCTCCCTAGAAAGAGGACAGAGTAGCAGTCTTCTCAACCTCTTGCCATAACTTAGGTCTCCTTGGGGGTTCCGAACACCTGGAGCCGCTTTGGATTTGGAAGAATCGGCTCCTTCTTTTCTATTGTCCTCTGAACATGTGCCTTCAAACTGGGAGCTGCTGTGCTGAGTCCAACCTTCGGAGCTCTTCGGATTGTTGCCAAACCCAGCAGTATCAGCAGTTCATTGAGGAAAAGCACATTATTCTCAAGGTTTTTGGTCACCAAGGGGAAATTGGAACGTGGCAGACTGATCCACTTTAGACCTTGTCTTAACCTTGAGCTGTGTGTTTTCCAGCGAAGATTTGACAGTTTCACACCAGGTAGCATTCCCTTGGTGTTTTTTCCCCACTTTCTATTCATTCCAGCATTCACCTAGGCTTCCATGCTCCATGTATTCCATGCTGTGCCTTGTGTGCTGGGAGCTGCCTCTTCTTCTTCCTGAAGAGTGCAATTATCTCTCTCCTCTGTCATCTCTGTTTGAGGCCCCTCCATTTCCTCACTCCATAGACTTAATTTCCAGTCCCATTTATCTTTATTCCTTTTTGAGCATGCAATCATGTTGCCTATGTTGCACAAATAAGATTTGGCCATTGGTGAATTGCATTATTTGGCATTATCAATCTGGTGCTTACAACCACAACTGGAAGCAGTCTTTCCTTTGCAAAGAGAGGCAGCTGTTAAGTGAGTCATGCCCAATTTTACAATCTTTTTTGCTATGTTAAA
>JANHZU010002079.1:127384-152250 GCA_032468055.1 Acrochordus granulatus | reverse complement strand
GGGCTGCAGGCTTCTGGGGAGGGGGACCAAAGGCTGCCTCTTCCTCCTCCACCCAGGGCTGTGTCCTCAGTTCTTCCAGAGTTTCTAAAACCTTCCCAGACAGGTGCTGCTCTGCCCCCCCCCACACTTTCCTTCTAGACATTCCAGGAGATCAGTCGAAGGTGGGGGGAGGTCTGGGGGGAAGAGGAAGGAAATCCCTTTGCATTACCTTGTTAAAACCAAGGAAGCCAGTCCAGCTTGGCACATGGGCTTGGCACTCTTCTTAACCTTGTTCCAGGAATCTTTTCTGCCAAAACATATTTCTGCTGGCAGGCAGGGGGGGTGCAGGGCCAGTTGCCTGCCCCAAGAGGTAGCTGGGCAGCCTTTCTTCTGATTTTCTGCCACCAACTGGTGCCATCCTACAGCCCCAGGCCTACTTTCTTCCAAGCACCCCCTCTCCCCAAGCAGAAAAGAAGAGGGAAAGATGAAGGGCCTCTGAAGATGGGATGCCATGGATAAGGGGCTCTTCTCATGTCATCATACAGTGTATGATTGATGCCCAACCAATGCAACCTGCATCTCTCACACCCCATCTGCCTGCTTCAACCTGAGTGGGGGGGGGAGTAGCCAACAGAGGAGGGCATCACAGGATGATGCCCAACTGGGATGAGGCTTTAGGGAGAGCACTTTGAAGGTGCCAAGAGCTGCCCCGGCTGGGTTGCATGGACAGCCCAGGGCCAGGTCACTTCTGCTGAGCCTGCAGGTCCAGCAGCAGGCCACAGCTGTCCAAATGCTCACTCGTACTACCAAGAAGTACAAGTACTGTAGCTTTCTACTCATGAGACATCCACTTCTCCAGATGGATGTTTTTGAAAATAACATCAGGAGTCGCCATCTCATTATCAATGTTGCATCATAGATTTTTAAGCAGAGTTCATGTGATCTCCTCTTAATTTTTCTGAAGGATATCCCAACGCACACTCTCCCTCTCTGAACAAACCCCGGCTAGAAACTTCATCCATCTTCAGGCTAGGGCCAGGGCCATCTGCTTCTTCGGCTCATTCCTTGCCTCCATCCCTTCCCAAAAGCCCCTCCAAGATGCACAGAAACTGCACAAGCAAACCAACTCTTTGCAGCCAGTGCTAGGCCAACAGGCCCACCATAGCAAAGGCCAGCCTGGCCTTGGGGTCTCAGCCTCAAAACAGCAGAGCCCCATCAAAACCATGCGGAAAGCAAGACGGTGCCAGAAGAAGACATGGAACTGGAACTCAGTGCAGTTAAGACCTCCAGAGAAAATGCCACCTCTGGACAACAGCTCTGCAGAACCAGCAGTCGTCCAGCTGCATTTACTGTAGGAGCAATCACATTCCTTCAGCAGTTTTTCCAGGGAGCTTCCTGAGTCGGGCAGTCATGTACATTTCAGAATTGATATGTGAGTAAATCTGCCTGGAATGATGGGATGATCTAAGGTTAGGAGCTGGGCAGTTGGAGATAATGTTGCATACACAAGTCTTCAAACAGCACGTGGTCCAACAAGGGGTGCCCCAAACCATGAGAAAGTTGGACCAGTTTTTTCTTTCATTTCTTACTCTTTGCTTCTATTCTCTTTTCTTTCTTTAGGTTTAGTTTGTATTAGATTTTACTAGAAAGGTTTCTCAGGCACAGAGCAGTAGCTTTTCCCAAGTCCCTGAAAGACCACGGATTCTCCGCTGCAGGAAAAGCGCTGCTATTTCAGAATCTGAGCCAGGCAAGGCCGCTGAAAACCAGAAGAGAGCAAACCAGGAGGAGACAGCGAGGAGGAGGTTAAAGAAGTAATCTGGGGACAATGTTCGTCTCCCTGAGCCAGGAGAGGAGGGCTGATTTAAAGCAGACTTTCCAGTTGATGCAGTGCCCTCCTCAGGCAGGTGCCTCCAAGGCCGAGCTCCAGCATCCCCGAAGATAAGAGAGACGTGCCCGGCCTCCCCTCCTGGGATTTCCCTTGGAGGCATGTCTCGGTGTAGGGCTGGCCTGGGTGGCTTGTGACACCTCCAGCAATTTTTCAAAAACAATGGCACTGAATTTGGAAATAAGCGAAGTAAAAACTAGAATGAAACAGAGAAGTAAAAGAAAAGCCCAGAAAGTTCAGGGAAAAAGAAACAAAGGCAACAATAAGCAAGCGGTTTCCAACCTTCATCACACTCAGCACAAGCTGAGAGAGTAATTTTTCAGCCCAGGCCTTCCCAGCTCCAGGCTGCAAACGATGGATCCAGCCCTGGCATCATCCCCTCAACCCTTTTGCTCCCTCTCGCTCCTGCTGACTAACAAAAGGAGTCGAATCCTTACCCAGCCCAGCTCCGTGGCTTTCTCCCTCGCCATCTCCTGGCTGGCCTCTCCTTCCCTTCCTCGGGTGACATCCCTGACCCACCCGGGAGCCTCCCTGAGTGAGTCCCAGGCTGCGCTGATCCTAAAGAGCTGCAGCTCCCTCTGGCCCTGCCCTTACCACTGAAATGCCCCAAGGAGGGAAGGGATGCAGCGGGTCTCTGGCCGGCCACAGTTTGAACACAAGTAAGCCCAGTGCACAGATTCTGCCCCAAAGTTACAAAAGACAAAGAAATCCTAAATCGCTGCTCAGAACATCTTTGTAGCTTGTAGCTTCCAAGGCTTAATGGATGGCTCATCTTGGTTTCCTGGTGCCCACCTTGGACTTTCCCTTTGGCAATGACCCGTTCTCCTTCCAAGAGGGCGGGGCAAAGGCTGCCTTTCCCTGGGTGCAGGAGGGCACCCACCAGAAAAGGCAGAAGGTTTTGCTTTTCCCTTTCAATTGTGTTTCATTATCTGCTATTCACATTTATTTTCTTGCCCAGGGCACTTGTCTTGTAACAGAAAACTGCTTTTGCTTGTGTCGTTCACTGAACCCCAGAGATACAAGAGAACTCTACATTTTTGTTAACAGATCCCCTGGTATTTATTATCTAATTATTCCCTTTTGTCTCTTCTCCTCTCCCTCAGGCTAAGGCAGTCTTCAAATCAGCAGCAGCAACTTCAGGGAAGGTAAGAAGATCTCAGAGCACCTAAATGCAGAAGCCCCAGGCTCTGCGATGAGCTGGGGAGGGGGCTCGCTGCCACAGGGCACATCCAAAGCCTTCTCAGGCAGGCCGAGCCCAGGCCAGGCAGAGCCAAAGGCAATGAAGACAGGCTGAGTCAGCGCTGCAAGTTTGCCTCTTCTCTCCTGGATGAGGCGGCTGCAAACACGGGGTGAGTGTGTGTGTGAATGACGCCCGGCCCTGCAAATCTGGAAGGAGTCACGAGCCGAGGCACGCTGCCCGGGGTCTCACAATCAGCACGTACATCATTTATTCATTCAACTTCTACGCTGCTCATCTCACCTAAGTGACCCTGGGTGGTTGACAACAGTATCAGCAGCAGGAGACACTAGTCCTTGCCACTAGCCATGGGGGAGGGGGGCAGAGTGACAAATTCCAGCCTCTGACGGCCTTGTACAACGCGAGGTAAGGAACGGATCTAGAGGCCAATATTTCAATATTTTATGATTAATGGGTTGGCTGTTTTAAATCATTACACTAAAGGTAGGTCTGTTGCACCGGAGGGGAGGGGAAACTTTTTACATACACATATATTTGCTGCTGGATATCCACAGCACCCCTCCTTCCACCTGACTGCAAAGCCAGCAATCGAGCTGAGGAAGTGCAGCACTTCTCAAAGGGACCTGCTGCTGCTATTGCAACTCTGCATGGTTGTCACACTGAGCCCGGTTTGGAGGGCTAACAAACCACTGGAAAGGGTCCAACTATCCCTGGGTGGCAAATCTGATTGTGCTTTGCATGCAGTTCTGGAAAATATCTAGATCAACGGCTCCACCGGTTTTAACTCAAAGTGTACATCTGCAATTAGGAGGGAAAGGACAATTGTTCAGGCCAAGAATTGGAGGCCCTTTGGCTGCAAGGCCAAGTTGGACAGATGGATGGTCAAAGGTGGCATTCTGTGTCTCCTTCTCCCCAAGGAGGGCTCCTGGTTCTCATTCCCACAGCATCCCTGCTGGTGGAACACCAGGGAAAAAGAGCCACTGGGGCAAACATCTGGAGGCCAAAGAAGACCTCCCCTGCTTGGTGGAAAAGCACATTCCGTCCTCTGCTGCTGAGCTACGTCCCTACAAGTCAGAGCTCAAAAGTACGTCAAGCCACAGCTCTGAAACTTTAAAACAGACTCCTTCAGATGATGGAACTGGATTCTCCTGAATGCTGAAATAAGATGCTAATCAATCATAACCTTGGCCAGTTCTAGCATCACTAAAATATTTTTACAGCCGTGATCTCTGAAGATCCCTTTCCAATATAGTTACTCTAAATACATTTAAAGTGTTTAGAATATTTTGGAGTATTTTGAAAATGAAGTTGAACCTTCCTCTCCAATTTGGCTCATCTCTCCTCTGTCTCCGAAAGATGCCAGTTGAAGTACCTCCAGACCAAACCAGGAAGGCTACTTTGCTGGCTGTGAGGAACACCTGGCAATCTCATCACCTTCCTGGGCATACCAGTTGCCAAGACAAAGGTAACGCCAATTACTGAAGAGCTTGGATAGAATCCCGAGCGAAACTGCCAGATTCAATCTCCAGCATCTCCATGATGACATTGCCTCAAATGGAGACAGACCTAAGAATATAAAATTCTAAATTGCCACAGCAGCTCCAAAGGAAACTATCTTAAATGTCTTTCAACCCAGAGTAAAGATGTGCTGCTCCACCTTCAAGGAGGCATCTGGAACCGGAGAGGGAGAGAAGCTAAGATTATAATGAACACAGATGATTGTAAGCCACCCCAATTTGAAAACAAGGACGGAGCACTCAACATGCATGCCTTTAATCACAAGTGCAGAGGATGGCTGGGAATCCTTGAGGGAGCCATCTTCCTGGAGTCAATCTGGAACATTATATTGAGGCCCTCCCTGGAAAGGCACATGCAACACACACAGTACCGATACACAAAGACATGATATTCTGGTCTGCTTTTCCATTCGTTGCCTCCAGCAAAATGTAGAGGACTGCATGTAAGCACCATGCCTTATTGGTATCCCAGTCCTAGCTTCAAAAGTGGCTTTAAAGGTCAAGAGATGTCCACCTCTTATTTTGGATATGATATCTGCCATTGCTCTAGAGCCTCTGAATGACTCTGCCAGGTCATTCAGCCACCTGTGATGAAACAGGAGAGAAAGAGGCTTCCCATCTCTAAGCATCGGGCCTCCTGGGAATTCCTCCTCTGATTGAGTGAGGAAGTGGAGAAGCCCTGGAAGAGCTCATCATTTCCCCATAAGACAATGACACGGACCAAGGCGGGCGACCAAAGACATGGCAGCTGAAGTTGATGAAATCTGAGGAGTCAGGAAGAGGAGGTGTTGAGATGCATCATCTATGAGATGCAGCGGTGCCAGCTAGAGTTAGATTTGGCAGGACCAGGGACTTTCCTCACTTGCTTTAAGCACTAATTAATATACATATTAGGATGGGAGAGACCCCTATTTTAGAAGAAGAACCTCAGTTTACAACTCTCAAGAGACACAGGCAGTGGCAAATTTAATTCTGCAGTTCTCTCTTTTTCTCTCTCTCTCACACACACACAGAGGTTTTATGTTGAACTCTGCACTCCTATGCCAAAACTTCCACTCTTGACCCTTTGGGTCACTTCTCAATGTCTGTTCCACATACTCTGGCCTTTCCCTCTCTATGGTGGGTAGCTAGATGGATGTCTTTACAACTGTGCAGCCAGCTATGCGATGGATAGCCAGACTCTTTGAAGGAAAAGGCATGCAAAGTTTCCGGGCATCTGAATGGCCAGTCATGCTCCCAAAAGTTATTAAGTGGACCAGGGCAAGAAATAACTCTGATATTGTTTTGTGTAGATGTAAATGCAAAGGGGAAAGCATCTCAGGAGTCTGGCTGACTGGACCTGGAAGTCAGTTGAGAGTAATAAAAGGGCTTGCTCTCTTCAAAAGCTGAACTGAGGCTGACCTAATACCACAGAAGCAGAGAAAAGTCACCGCTGAAGGATAAATCCACCCGCCTGCCTGTGACACTTGCGCAGGACTGCCCAGATGTTTGGAAGGAACTGCAGATGCCCTTCTTCTCTAAGGTTAGGAAGGTGGGGAGGGGGAGGCCCTTCTGAAAGGGGCTCAGGAGCTTTAAAACCTGCTCATCTGCTAAGCCTCTTTGAATCACTGAGGGGTTCCAATAGGCAAGGGCAGTTCCTCCTCTGATCAAAGGTTGGTCATTGAGGGTCTCCTCACCCTTCCCCAGCTCCGGCCATCCCCCTCGGAGAGAACGACCTGACACATCTAGTCAGAGAAGACCTGGAGGCCAATGCTGGGTGCCCATAAGCAAAGCAAGACACTGAGCGGAGCGAGCCCTCTTGGCCAGGTGGCGGCATCCATGCCCAGAAGATTTTTAAAACAGGAGGGAAACGGGAGGCCACAGATCCTGCAGGGGCTGGGAAAGCAACTTCGTGCCATGGCCCCACCCTGTGGCAGGTCTGGCCCCCAGCGGTGAGGGAGACCACCCCCTCCCGCTGATCTTCCGGAAGAGCATCAACTGCCCTGGGGGCTGAAGAGTGAGATGCCAACAACCAGATGCCCTGGGGATGTTGGTGACTTAAGGGCGCTCCCTCCACCTCTTCAACTTTTCAAGATCTTAGTTTTGTTTTCAGTTCTGTTTTCCAATGTATGCTTTTTACACCACCGTCTGTTTCTATTGTAAACTGCCCAGAATCACTCAGGGGAGATGGGCAGTGTAGAAATTTGATAAATGATAATACTAATAAAAGGAAATAGTAAAAACAGAGTCACAGCTCCAAAGAAGAAAAAAATGGAAGCTGAGAGGAGAAGAAGGAAAAGGAAAAAGCAGAAGAGGACATGACTTCTCCTGGGCAGGTGGGAAGAGGGCTCAGCTCAGAGCCCGGAAGCCTGGCCAGGGAATCCTTCTGGCCACAAAGGAGACCAGGGCCGCAAGTGAGGCAGGCTGCCCTCGAGGCTGCCAAGGATCTTGCCAGTGGCCAAGCAAAACTTCTAATTCATCTCCACTGAAGGATGAGAAAAGTGCCAAATTAGGGAAGGAGGGCAATCTTCAAGAGAAGACTCTTAGATATAAACTTTATAGAAAAGAAAGGTACAGTGTCCTTCTGCCTGTCTTCTCAACATCATCAGCATCAGCATCTTAACCACTTAATTGATCAAAACACTCATTCCCACATATTCTGAACAAAATCAGCCCATGGGGTTTATTAAATCAGCAACTCTTGAAAACAGTGGCAGACTAGATTTCTCTCTCTGCAGGCCATAGATGGAAGCCTGTTCTATAGATATGGTCCAGAAGCTGTGAGGATCTTAATTTAGGGAAAGCGAGAAAATCATAATAATCTTCTTCTGGAGGTTAAGGAAGATAGTTTCTTGAGATTTCATGGGATGCGTCCTGCAATTTTAGATGATACTTTTGCCAAAGCTCTAATCCAGGGATGTCCAACAACCTTTACGACTTTAAAATGTGCGGACTTCAATTCCCAAAACCCCTCAGCCAACTATGTTATGCTGAGGAATTCTGGGAGCTGAAGTCCACACATCTTAAGTTGCAAGATTGGATGTACCTGCTCTAATCTTTGCTTGCAATTGGGAGTGAAAAACAACCTATCAAATTGATTGATCACTCCCAAAAATCTTTGACACAATGAGCTCTGTTGGGGTCCTGGTATTCTGAAGAACTGAGATCCACGTGTAGCCATGAAAAGAAAAGACTTTGGAAGGAATATAGTAGCACTCTTCAATTATCTAAAAGGATACATGGAAGTTAACCTCTTCACCTTTGCAGAACTTTAATTGATTCAAGCATCTATCAGGGATGCTTTAATTTCAAATCCTGTGCTGAGTAGAATGGCTTAAAAAGGTGAACCCAACTTTAGGATTCTATTTTGTACTATGTTAACCAGTATTTAAAAATTTATTTGGTGGATATTTTGTTTGGAGGGTTTTATAGTATAATTAGAATTTTGGAGCTGGTATTAGAGTTAAGCACTGGCATTATTTCAAATGCTTCATGAAAAAGGGTTGACTTCTGAGAGAACCCTGGAAATGAAGAGGAAGATTAATCTGAGATAAGTCTCCTAAGTAGCATATTTTTATTACAGTCAGAGACCGCAACTTTGGCATCATCTGCTTGAGATGAATCAAATAGCTGTTGCTTTGCTGTGACATTGAAAGCAAGGAGACACCATCAAAAGCAAAGGATTTTATGCTTTGCAAGCCACGACTCTACCCAGCGACCTACAAGGCTGGGCAATCATCTTTTGTCAATGGTTTAATAGTTTTTTCTGCATTTTGCAGAGGTCAATGTGGTCATTACCACATTGTCAAACAGAACTAGACAATTTTCATGGTCCTTTCCAACCGTACAATTCTATGGTTCTATAAAGTAGTCTATACATTTGGCAGACAAGGTAATTATCACTTCTTAGGTGCAGTGAAAGATTTTAAAAAAACTACATTTTTCACTTGTATCACTTATTAAATGTTAGATTATTTTGCAAATCTATTTTAATTCTGTCTTAAATCTTATTTTGTTCATTAACTGTACTGGTCTTTGACTGCAATAAATTGAAATTGAATAGAGGGTAATTCTTACACTTACGATTCTCTCAGAAGCATTAATTTGGCTATGCTTTTACCTTGCTAGCTTTAATTCAACAATCAAGTAGCCAGATATAACATCCAGTACTTTTTTTTAGCAGAAACAGAGTATCATTAACAACTGAATATGCAGAACATTACCAGCATTTCACTCATCAGTAAGAGGTGGGGGAACATGCTCAGTGGATGTATAAATGACTCATGGTTGTAACATGGCTCGCACATTCTTGTCCTCTCCAAGTACAGATCCAAAAGCTCAGGAGAACAAACTTACATTCCCGGTGCTCGACTCTTTACTGTCTACGTGTGTTCCTGGTTGCTCTGCAGCTTCTCAACAGACCAGAGGTAAGTATCAAGTGGGCAGCTGCAGATTCAGTCTTGGTTCTACTGGTCTTTAAGTTTTATTATTTATGGCAAAGATAGAGGAAATTCAAATCTGCACATGACAACAAAACTGAGCGGGATGGCTAATACTTGTAATGACAAATACAAAACTCAAGATCATCTTAATAGATTTGAGAAACTGACTGAAAATAATAGAATTAAACTTAACAAAGAAAGTAGAAAACCAATTAGAAAATGGAGAAATTGACAACAGCCCTTGCAGAAAAGATACTGGAATGGTAGATACCAATTAAGAATTTAGTCTGCATCAATGGAGTAGCAGCTTCTGAGTCATGGGAACTAAGAGGACCCCTTGATTTTGTGCTGATTCTGGGTTTCTTGTCATGGAGCCTTAACCACCCAGAATGACCAACAGAGAAGAACTTGAAGCTGTTTGGCTTTGCATCCTTGCATGTATCCAAGCTTCTGTCCGGGATACTTTTATCACACTTGCACTGAGACACGGCTCATCCCAGGGGTCCCAGTGACTCTGTCCAACTTTCAGGTCTTAGTCATCATTTAGATCTTCCACCCAAATTCAGAGTGGGCTTCTTCATTGATGAACACAATATGGCTCTTAATCTGAGTTTTTCAGGATGCACCACTGCATTCTCCAGGACAACAAAAGTTTGGGGATCGTGATCCCCCTGGTTTAGAAAGGCCCCCAACTGCCTTGGCCCAGAATGGGAAGGCAGAAGGTGGTAGATGGGGAAGAGAATGGAGCCAATCCATCCAAGAGGTTGAGGAAGTCTTTAACGTCCCACCCCCATGCTCATAGGGCACATTGAGAATGCAAGCCCACGTCAGCCTTAGAAACCAGTGGCACTGCATCATCATGGCAGCTGAGACAAAGCAGGGTGTCTTTAATTAACAAAGATGGTTTGAATGAAAAAGGGCATCAGTCACTTTCTCTCCTACCCTATCCAGCTGCATTGCCAAGAGGTGACATAAGCGAGACCCCCTCTGCCTGTGACACCCCACACACAGATTGGCACATCATGCTTTCCCCACAAAGGGCTTGCTGGAAAATGTCTCCTCTGCTCCCATGGGAGCTTGCCAAACCCAGAGGCACCCACCCCAACCACCAAGGTGACCCTCTTATCCATGGGTGGAGCTTTTTCATGGCTTCCCTTCATGAAGAGACCCTTTATGCCGGAGGGTGTGCCTTTCCAAAGAGTGCTAGCCCTCCCAGACGCACACCTTTCTCTCATGTGCAGCAGTACACAAAGCCTTTCATCAGGCAAGAGGGGCAGAGAGAAAAGTCAAGTTCCCCAAGCGGAAGAGGCTTTCTCCACCAACATGGTAGAGCCCACCACAACTCAACGCATCCCCAGCTAGGGTCACCAGGTTCCTTGCACTAAGCAGGCAACCCACCACAGCCTCCTTCCTTCTTCCACTGGTACAAGAAAGCCAACTAAGCGCTGAGAAAAGGTGGCCACAAATTTGAGGGCTATTGAGTGGATCATGGTGGAAAGAAGAGAGGTCCCTGGCCTGGTGCTCCAGCCCTGCCCCGCCTCCTCCTCCCTTCCTCCCTCAAGACCTGATGGTCTTTAGTCACACATCTTAAAAGAAGCACAAAACAGAGAAACACAAAGACTTACTTGTCTCAAGTCGATGAAGGCCAACAGCAGCGTGTCCCCTTGGAACCCAGGCACTGGCCCGGATCTGGCAAACTCTGTGGGAAAGAAGAGGGGATGAAAAGCACTTTTAACTCACCATGGACAGGGAGATTGGCAGACGGATGACAGCAGAGACAACAGCGAGTGGGGGGCAGGAGGGCCCCACTTCTAAGGAGTCAGGTCCCCCTCCCCTCCCACGTTTTGTTCACCCTTCAAAATTTGTGTCATCAAAACGCCATCAATTCCCCATCCTGACAGCAAGGAAACTGTACTAATTTGACCTGAAATGTATTCCCATGAGCCTCATTGGGCTCCAGAGTATTTGTTTTGTGAATGGACAAACAATTTCCAAAGAAGAAAAGCATTTAGAGATGGAAGGAAAATGGGGGGTGGGAGGATCCAATGGAAAAACTTTTCCTCTCCGCACAATAAAATCTTCAGCTGTGAAATCCTTTTCAGTTCCGAAAGCTATTTATATTTGGGGGCACTCAAGGAATTTTCTAATTTCATGCCTGTCACCATGATCCATGCCCATTTGTCAAAAATAAATAAACCAAGCAGCTCCATTAATTATGCTGCCGTCTCTAACAGATATGATATCATTGCATGAGGAATGGAAAATGCAAAGAACTTCCCTCCTCATGGAGAATACCAATTATTTTGAAGGGGGCCATTTTAGGAACAGTTCTGAAGAATGGTCATCCAGAAAAGACGCTCTTCCGGGAGAGACTCGTGTCTTGGGTATCCAAAGATTTCTGTTGACACCAGTTAATTTGGGGTATAACTGTACAAACCAGCCTTCCCAATCCTGTGCTGACTAGGACCTGTGCAGGTTGTGGCCTAACTCGAATCTATGCAATACATTAGGGAAAGCTTGTTGAAGTACGGCAACTCAGAGAAGAGGAAGATGGGACTGAAGGCATTCCTGAACCAGCATGTTGAAGATCAACGCCATCATCTTATTTCACCTCATTTCACCCTACCCAGATGGGTCAGCCAGAAGCATTTTCTTTCACAGTTACTACAACATTGTCAAACAGACCATCAGGAATGCTCATGTGTTATTTTTCAAATAAGACATCTCCGAGTTACTGGCTACATGATACTCCAGCATCATTAAGTCACATGTTGAAGAAATGCACAAATAGGTGGCTCAAGAGTTGCCTCACCTGAAAGATTCTGTACATTCTGGAGGTCAACATTGTAGAAAGGCCAACAGGAAATGCAAGAGGAGCCGATGAACTGCTCTTCTTATAGCCCACTCAGTGTCCAATAACTATGGGCTCTTGATGTGGAACAGATGATTGAGAGATCTGCCTTGAGTGTGTAGTCATCATTCAGAACCAGCTACTGTGAATTTTCATACTGAAGCATATTGACACTTCAAGTCAACATTTAACTGAGGACTAATATTACATATTTGGTTTGGATAATTTTCTTCCTCCTAAAGGAGCTTTAAGAGATGCAAGATGCCTTTGGGAAACAGGAACTCATCCTGAGCTGGTATCAAATGGCCCAAGGAATGGCTCTGGGGCAGCCCTCCCTGACCTCGCCCAAAGGATGGATGAGATGGCCCAGCTTCCAACAAACAGAGGCTTGTCCTTGTGGGGTTGAATGGTTTGCTCATGCTGTTCACCACTGAGAGCAGGTTGGCGCAGAGTGGCGTGCCGGTGCTAGTAATACCTCATAAATACAATAAATATTTGGAATGCGGATTTCCCCATTTTTGAGGGGGGATGAGTGCAAAACCATAAGAAGCACAGACTTTGTTTGATACTTGATTTCATTAATTATAGCCACTGCCCAACTCAGGAAGATACAGCCAGATCTGGCTGGGGCCAGCAAGCCCACCGCTCAGAACCATCCCTGGGCAGGCCTCCCCCACGGCCAGGAGAAGAAGGGGCACTCCTGCTGAAGAGAGTCAGTCTGGGGACAACGTCCTAAAACAGGCTGGGTGGTGGAAGAGCTAAGAAATCCCCCAAAGGCAGGGCACCCGCAGAGTGATGGGGTTCAACTTCCTTCCCCAAAACCTAAAAAGCCCTAAGCCTGCCCAGAGAGCAGACCTGGAGGAGGAGAAGGATCTATTGGGGGGGGGCATGCCAAGGATGGTCTTCCTTTCCTAGGAGAGCGAGTCCCCTCTTCCCTGGGGAGGAGGAAAAGCCCCTCTTGGATCTCCTCTCCTGGCGTGTCTGGAGACCACCCCTGGCTTCTGCCCACTTGACACTAGCCAGAATGAGAAAAACTGGGCAATCCTTGAGAGCGCAGAAGGCTAACCAAGAGAGGCAAAGTTATCAGTCAATGGAGAAAATGAGCTCATGTCAGCACATGCACCCCATCCTTCTCTGCCCCCCAAGGCCACCCCAAAGTCACTCAAGACAGGAGCAGCAGCTGAGAGCAGCAAAAATGCTCTCGGGTCAAAAACCTCAGTGCTTCTGGCAGTCAAAGCAATGCTGGTTCCTAGCAAGAAGGGAAGGGCCCTGTCTTCACAAGGGAGGTGGGACCTTCTTTCCTGTCCAGACTGCCCTCCCATTATGAGAAGGAAGAGGTCATGGAGACCCATTTTCTGGCATCATTTTTGGGGCCTGGCAAAGGCTTTCGGGTAAAAAAAAAAGGTAAAGGTAACCCTGTCAGTCGTGACCGACTCCAGGGTGTGGTGCTCACCCTCGTTTCCAAGCTGAAGAGCCAGCGTTCATCCGAGAACACTTCTGTGGTCATGTGACCGCATGACTAGACACCAAAGGTGCACGGGCACTGTTACCTTTCCCACTGGAAAATGCGGTACCTATTTATCTGCTAGCACTTGCGCGCTTTCAAGCCACTAGGTTGGTGGGAGCTGAGGCGGAACAGCAGGAGCTCGCCCTGCTGCGCAGCAATGCCGGGTCTTGAACTCGGGCTGCCGACCTTCCAGCTGGCCAGCCAAGCTCTTAACCGCTTGTACCACCACGCCTTCGAGGCCACCCTAAATATCAGCAGAGGCAACCTGAGAGAAACAGCCCTGCAGTCTAAATTCAGACCTCGCCTCCCTCGTCTCTGACCAGCCAAAGGCAGGCTGCACTCTTGGGCTACCGATGCACAAAGCCAGCCAGGTGACCAGGGCCAGTCACTTTCTCTCAGCCTCAGGAGGAAAGCCAGGGCAAACCCCTTCCGAAAAACCTTGCCAAGAAAACTGCCGAGACTGGTCCAGGTAACCACCAGGAATTCAAAGGCACCACCCCAAAAGAATACCCAGCAAGCACACTGGGGGGAAATGCTGCAGCACACCTGGGAAAGCCAAGCAATGCAGTTACCTACCATTACAAGGTAACTGCTTAGGACAATTAACTGAGATGGGAGTATTGCCTAGGGGTTCAACCCCCCGTTAGCAGTCCTCAGTCTCTGAAAGGGAGCTCTGTGCTTCTAACTAGGTGACCAGCCAAACAGACCGGACTTCCTAAGGGTGATGTTCCCAACCAATGAGGAGCACAAAGTCCTTGGCCCACCTCAGTCATGCCCATCGATTTTCCAGAATGCACTACGGTAGAAAAACATTTCTATTCTTCTGTGCAGACTTTTTAAATTGTATTTTCATTTTATCAGCTATGAAAGATATGAAGATATGAGCTTTGCCCCACCCTAAGGAAAGGGAAGAACTCACGTGAGCCCCCCCATTTGGCACACTCAGCAGGCGGAATGTGGGCGCCGGAAATAGCCTCAGTACTGACCCAGGAGTGGCTGGAAGGTCCCCCAATGCTGTAGCCAGAGTCCACTTGGGAAACGTCGATTTGCCATGGGACAGGGCTTCTCTTTTGGCTTTAATGCTCATGGAGAAAATCTGTGTGGTCACTAGGAGTATCCACCAAAATCTTTAGAAGGTCTGACAATAATAGGTTGTTCTGAGCACTTCTCCTTTCTTCAGCAGCCAGATGTGTTTAATGCCTGACCCTAAATCATGTCTTAGTCAAACTTCTGAACTCCTCTTCGGGTTGTTGTTTTATGACTTTCTCTGTGGCTTAATTTGGGGGTTATTGTTCTTCAACTGTAACTGTACTCTTAGGATTGTAACCCGAGGAAAATTTCTTGACTTTGGCAGGCAAAATAAAATGACTATCCATCCATCTTCAGATCATCCTTAACATTCTGAAGCCTGGCTAATGAAAGTCTTTCGCAAACCTTAAACGTAGAGAATTCTTCGGAATAAGAAAAAAGTTGCCGTGGGAGCAGCTCTCCACCTTGCCAATTGCTGCCTCTTGATCTTCAGCCTCGTAACTGGGATGCTTCTAGTTAAGCCACAAAGTCTACGAGGTCTGGTGACCTTCAAGGCTGCAGTTTGGAATGATGGTCTACAGTTCCAGGATTGCCTATTATTTATCAGTGCTCAAAGCTGGATGCTCTGGGAGGTATGTCTCCTCCTCCTCTTCCTCCTGCTCTTTTGTCACATGTCTAATGTTTTTTTTCTGTTCAGTATATTGCGAGCCCCCCAGAGTCCCACGGCACCAAATGGAGTACAATAAATAAAAATAAGATTACAACTCTTCCTCCCCTGCCTAGAAAACCATACAATTTATCAGGTCCATCCAGATTAATTTATTTATAGTAATAAAAACAATAACAAACAGAATTAAAACCAAAAAATATCAAACATCCATCAGACAAGGAACAGATGCAACCACTCATAACCCCCAAATGCCTCTGGGCACAAGTCAGTTTTACTACGTTCCAAAGGGCCATCGGGTGGGCATCAGCCAGGCCTCAAAGGCCAGGCAGTTCCAAATACAGAGAAATACTGGCAGCATGCCTCTGCCAACTTCACTCCTCGCAGTGGGGAACCTGGATGGCTTGGTTCCTTGTGGAGAAGGTGCTCTGCACATCTTTAGGCATCAAGCCATACGGGTTTGATAGGGGATAAAACTGGCATTTTGAAGTGCATCGTGAACTGACTTGATAACTAGGGTAGTTCCCAGAACAGAAGTGTAAGACGGCTCTGACAACTTTTGTTTGTCAACACACAGGTATATGGTAAAGGTTTTGGCTGCAAGGAGAAGACCCTTTTCTCCGTGGTCTCTGCTTTTTTGCTGATGGCTGTTGTAACCATCCTAAAATCCCCATACGGAATCCATGCTCTACTCCACTGGACTTGCCACAGGACTTCAAAGATGGAGGGTTTCAAAGTGTACCACGTGGGCTAACTTATCCAGTTGGTTAACTAGCTCAAAATCTGGCCAGCCCTGCATTTTCTTGGGTAACAGCACCAGGGAGCTTAGGTGCTTGGCCCAAGAGGCCTCTGGGATTTCTGTGGCAGGCTGAGGATCAGGACATCTTTGAGGGTTCTTGGACTAGCAGGAAGCAGACAAAGGAGAGCCTCTTTGGGAGAAGCAGCAAAATAAGTGTAACAGCATTGCCATACAAAGTGTACCCCACACACGTGTGCAACTAATTCACTCCAAAGAAATCCTGGGTGAAGTGAACAACAAGGGAGGTAATGCCTCAATTAGCTGGCATGGTCTTGAACTGGAGAGATGGTGAATTATAATACCAAGAGGGTTTCTAGCATGCTCCAAAACTGTAAAACAGTGGAACTTCCAAGTGCAATGCCGAGTCTTGGAGGAAGCCTTGGGTCCTGGGGCCAGGCCCATGGAAAGCAGCTGGTTCTATTTCTATTCCCTATCTTTCACTTCCACCAAGAACTCCATCAATCTCTCCTTCAGAAGCGGAGCTATGATTCCTTCTGGGTTATGAGTAGTATCAGAGAGAAGATAGGTAATGGAGCCTGTCTAGATGGAAGTTAGTTGGGAAGAAGAAACATTAGAAGAAATGCTCTCCTGGTAAGCAGCAGGGTGCAAAAAGGTCTACATCATGCCAGGGTTGGGACAGCACTTTGGCAGGTTCGATCCGCAAGCTCCGCATGATGGGGTGAGCGCCCGTCACTTGCCTCAGCTCCTGCCTACCCAGCAGCTTGAAAGCACGTGAAAATGCGAGTAGATTAATGGGGACCTCCTTCGGAGGGAAAAATTGCTGGTCGGCAAATCGACAGAGGAGCAACTCGGCAGGACAGAACACCGAAAGTCGGCGCAAAAAACTCCCCTGTCCCGGGGGCAGAGCAGGAGTCTCGGAGGATGCCCCAGAAATGAACATCGCTGGCCAGCCAAGGGGGGTGGGGTAAAATAAAGAAAAATGTATAATCACTAACCTATGTAAGCCGCCAAGAGTCTTCGGAAGTTGGCGGCATAGAAATATGATTAATAAATAAATAAATGATGTAGACCTTTGTAGAACAGGACTCCTGCCTTTTCAGCTCAGCTGAATATTTTTCTAGAAACCCACCACTGTGATGCCCAAGGATACCACAATAGCCACAGATTCCACCTCCCAGCTCTTCCCCAGATTGGCCTGAAAGGACTTTATGTCAAGACACACAAATTAGCTCAGCTGCCACCACTGTGTTAGTCTGGGTTGGATGTCTAGGAAAAGAAAAGTATCAGAGAAATACTTTAACTGAAATACTATAAATAAATATCTTTCTCATACAACACCCCACATTATCTGTCTTTCCTCAGCCAAAACTCTTAGCTGGAAAATGAGAAAATTAAGTCAAATAAACACAGAGGTTCTCTGGAAAGCAGATTCCCCACCCCCTTGGAAAAAAAAAGATTGCTAAGTCGTTCAACCTTCTTCCTGCCTAAAATTCAGAGCCAGTGTGGGAGGGTGTGATGTTTCTTTACCCAAAGACAGGCCCTGCTGCCCAGCCAGTGGTGGTTGTAGCCCACATTCAGAAAACAAAAAGTTGCCGATGCTACTGTAAACATCTGGTCTCTGCCAGGAGCCACATTCAAATCCCCATTCATTTCCAAGGGTGTGCACTGAGGATGGCCCCCAGGACAGTGCCCACAGTTCTGAAAGTTTTCTATCCATTTCACAGCACTTCCGCAGCCCAAGGCAGAAGGATTCTGGGATCTTAGAAATGCAGCCTTAGATCACCATTCTCATATGATGCTGTGGCAGACTGTTAATGACAGTAAGATGCCTAGCTCAGTGACATTTGTTCATGTTCATGTAACACAGCAAAATCACAATGATTTATTTGAGATATTCACCCCCTGCTTTTCCACTGGAAGCCCAAAGCAACATTCATTTCAACTGGCAGACTTCTCAAGGGGTGCTTCCTTGTGGAAGTTGCGGGAGCTTCTTCCAAGGGCCACAGCATCAGTGCTCCTCTTGTCTTTGAGGAATGCTCACTTTTGCCTTGCATGCTCTTCCATTGCAAGACTGAAAAAGTGTGAGCCTTACTAGAGAGATCCAATGAAATGTAGTACCCTGGGAAAAGGATCCAAAACCAAGAACCACTCTTGATACATCAGGACCTATTCAGGGGCAGGGAATACAGAAAGGTCTGGGAAAGTGTTCCTCGCTCTCCTCAATCCCATGATGCTGGATCAAGTCTATAATTTCACATCCAGAGCAGATAAATTGGCTGTCCAAGGACCAGACAAGCAAAGTCTAGCTTTCTCCACTTTATATGGAGGCCCCTTATAAATTGACATATTCCAGCCATCTTCTGTGCCCAGCTTTTGATTCCTCGAAGCACAGTTAACTCTGATCAGGTCTGGCTTTCTTCAGATTACTTGGAGTAGCCTCATGAGTCCTGTTGTCTCTTTTGAGAGCTGAATCTACCTCAGCCTCTTGGCTTTTGAATGCCCTCACCCTAGCTGTTGGAGTCTTAAGTGGTGAGTGGAGCAGACAGCTGGTCCAATCCAGAGTCTGTGGGGTAAGGGCAGGAACAATGAGGTGGTTACTAACCAGGATCTTTTCTGGTCCTGGCAGCAGAAGCTCTGGATTTTTAGGAGCTTCATTTTGGTCCTCCACCTTGTTCAAGGAGGGTTCTTGCAAACATGCCTTGGGCCTGTTCAAGGCCTCTTAGAGCCTCCAGGGACATAAGTTAAATTATAATGTCACCAATTGCATTGAGCTGAAATTTTTGGCCTTTTGGGGTCTAGTCAATGAGGTTTTGGAAACCAAATGATGGATTCATACAAATTTCAAGCTTGTATAAAAAGAAAAGAAAATGTGATACTACTGAAAATTATCATTTTAGTAACAATTTTGGTGTTAATATTTTAAGAGAAAAATGAATCTGAAGGAGAAAAATGCTGCTGACCCCTCTTCCACAGCCACAAGCAAGATAGGAAGCATCAGTATTATTTGTTCTTAAGGGCAAACAGAAATCTTGGACCCCACAAAAATACTAGATGGTCCTGTAGAGATGCTGGGGAAGTAAAGGAGCTATTGCCTACAAGTAGGTGAAGATTTCTCAGTCATCCAGGTGGAGGTTTAGTCATGGCAACTGGACTTCTTTTCTTTTTGTCTTAGAGTCGTTTCGCTGCTCATCCAAGCAGCTTCTTCAACATAAGAAAAAAGTTGGTCAGGGAATGGGAGTAGGCAGAGAGTTCTTAGAATGCAAATGCCTGCCTAGTCCCATCCCACTGTTGTCCACCTAAGACATACATGGAGTTCCCTGACCAACTTTCAGAATGAAAAAGCTGCTTGGATGAGCAGCGAAACGTCTCTAAGACAAAAAGAAAAGAAGTCCAGTTGCCACGACTAAACCTCCAGGCATACAGCCTATAAACCAATGCAGCAAGGTCCCGTCAGGACCATCAACCACAGTTAGAGTGGAGTGTTTCAAAGACAGGAAGTATGCAATGAAACTTGCATACTTCTCCTACTCCAAATCCAAGAGGAGCACTGATTTCCACCCACACTGGGAAAGAATGCTCTGGATTAGTCCATAGACCATGTCAAAACAGAAGAAACACAACAAAGAACGCTTCCACACCCCTAAAAGATTACATATGCTAGTTAACATATTCGAGTTACAAAGTCAGAAGTATAAAGTCCTAAAAATGAAGGCCTAAATGAGCTTAAGGCTTCAAACCTCAGAATCTCTGCAAAAGTTAATTGAAATGGAATTCAAATGCTTGATCCTATGAACAGAACCCTTTCTGACAATAGAGCCTTTTCTTAATTACTTGTGTAGTTTCCAGTATTTCACTTGTTTAATGAGGTGTCTAAATCAACTTCTTTCCTAATGGAAAAACTGGCATTCAAGAATACATCAAGGCCAACGTTATTTCTCTTAAAATTTTACTCTTTTGATTTTTGTGGAGGTGCCAAAGCTGGAGACAGGCCATTGTTAGCAAAGTTCTGTATGTTTGTGATGGTTCACAGAAGCTGTGAAGTTGGAGGAAGAAATGGAGAGTTTTTAGATGCCCTTTGAGTCATCAGCACAACTGTGGTTCATGACAGCTGCAGCAAATGACAATGAGCAGATCTTCCCGAGTGGCCTCCTGGCTGACAAAGGAGGGCTGTTTAGTGGCTGAATCAATCAAGGGCTGAACTGAGTTGCATAGCCAATGCTGTTGCTTGGTGAGCCAGTGGTGGTGGCAGCATTGCCACTCCACTGTGCAATGGTGTGCACTGCTGGGTCAGAGGTGCAGCTGCTCAGCTGTTGAAGATCCAGTGACACTGTGGTGGTGACTGGAGTGACCCCAACAAGATTATGGCAGCCACTGTGTGTTCAGCTAGGTTTGTTCTTCTGAGAAAGGTGGCAGAAACAACAACCTAGGAACAGTCATCCTCAGCAGCAGAAGTGAGCCAGTAGGCCATCTGGAGGACTAGTCTGTGCACTGCGGCTACCCAAAATTTGCCATGCTAAGTCTTGGTGGCCCTCTGATCCCTTATATGTGATAATGAGACTCAGAAGGACAGAAGTGCATGCTATGTGTGTCCCATCTTTCAGAAGCTCTAGAGTTTTCTAACTTACATGATATGAAGAAGTGGTTGGTGGAAGAAAACATGAATTCTGAAGAAAGAAGTTTTGGATGGATGGTGCTGAAAGGATAGTCAATTAAGGGTCTGCTCTCCTGCCAGGTGCTGGGAGCCACTGGTGACCTCTACATTGTCTTAGCTTTGACAAGGACTGAAAGTCCTTGCATTCTGCAAAGCCCTGAAAACTTGGTTTGGGGCCCATCTCCTGGCTTTGCTGTGAGTTGTCTTATGATGCTTGGCAGCTAGGTGTTTTTATATTATGTATTCTGTCTATCTATTTTTATTGCAAGCCACCTAGAGCCACTTATGTGAGATGGGTGGCTGTATAAATCCAATAAATAAATTAACCAGCCGCATTCATGTCCAATTCATCAGTTGGGAATGAGGTCATTCTCTCCTGATCACAACTTCCCATCCTCATCTTTTACCAGGGAAAAAAGCAGGAAATGATCAGCCATCACAATCAAACTAGCTGCCACTGAAACTCTTCAGCCGCATCCTCAGCATTTCATTTTCTCAGCACTCTCCTTATTAGTCATGCTGTCAGCAAAACTCCCCAGACAATCCCTATCTGGGGAGCCAGTAAAGACTTTGGTGGTTCTCAGCGGGTCTGACATTGATCGATAGGAAGATGAGAGCAGATGCCATTAACCTGCCCAAGTGGCATTTTGAGCCGGCAGGGAGGGAGCTTCAGCTGCCGCCAGTGCGCAAAGATCAGCATAAGACAGAGTAGATTTCAGACCCGGCATCCTCTAAAGTTATAGCAAGCACCCTTCATTCCAAATGCCTCTGGACTTTCTGGTTTGCAATGAAATTGAGTTCTTTTAACGCCCCACCTGAAGAGGATCTGTTCTGCAGGCCACATTTGAAATGGCCTCATTGCCTTCTTTTGAAAGAGGAAACTTATTGTGACAAGATCCCTACTGAAGAAAGGGGTACAGGAGTCAAAATGTAATGATGGTGGCCACAATGATGCAACTACAGCTCTGCCTTCCTATGTACATCACAGGTGCCCATCTGGAGTTTTTTGACCATAACTACAGACACACCTGAATAGGGATCTCCTTCTCCTCCTCCTGCAGCTCCCAAGGAAAGCAACCATTTGCCTGTTTAGTGCCAGTAACAAACTGCAGCCAGATGGAATCCATCCCCCTTTCTGTTTCTTGAGTGACTGAGGCAGTGTACAATACCATTTAAAATCAGCTAAGCCCATTTATAATCAGTTAATAATCAGTTGGTGCTGGAGAAGACTCTTGAGGGTCCCTTGGACTGCAAGGAGATCAAACCAGTCAATCCTACTGGAAATGAATCCTGCTTGTTGGAAGGACAGATACTGAAGCTGAAGCTCAAGTACTTTGGCCACCTAATGTGAAGAGAGGACTCACTGGAAAAGACCGAGATGCTGGGAAAGATGGAAGGCAAAGGAGAAGGGGTCATCAGAGGATGAGATGGTTAGATAACATCATCGATGCAGTGGCCGTAGGTTTGAGCTAGCTCCATGAGACAGTGGAGGAGAGGGAGGCCTAGTGTGCTCTGATCTATGGGGTTGTGAACAATCCAATATGACTGAGTGACTGAACAACAACAAAGCCCAGTTAATTTCAGAATAAACTCTCTTTGTGCTATTTGAAAAGATAGGGGAACCTCTTGGGGAGCTGAAGCATTAAACACCAGCTTCCCAAGCCAAAATGAGATTTCTGGGCAGGACCAGAATAAGAGGTTACTTCACCAAGAAGCCTCTTCTTCCAAGTGGGGTCCTGTAGGCATCTGGCAGGGCTGGGCAGGGTCCAATTTGGGAGCAAAGAAGGATGTGGAGAACCAGATTGGTTCAAGAAGAGGGTAGAAACAAAGTTCATCCCCAGGAGAAGTGCAGGGAGGATCTGGTGCCTCTGTTGCCCCCCACTTTGACCTGTTTCCAGACCCCAAGGGAGAGGCATCCTTACGTTCACATTCTGCCACGTCCAGGCTGAACTGCTGCAGGGCGCCCAGGGACAGCTGTCGGACTTCGGCTTCCAGGAGCTGCTGCATCAGTGAGGTGGACAGGTACTTACAGGCAGACATGCAGGCAGTCTGTGCCACCTTGCCCTGGAAGACAAGCAGAGAGGCCTCCAGGTGAGTTTCAGAGCAGGAAGAACCCAAAGGTGGAGTTGGCCAGGAGGTTGGGCAAACGGGTGCCCAGCAGCCAACTTCCTCATAAGCCATCCATCCTCCACTTCCTTCATGCATATTTCCCAGTTGAAATAGCTCAATCCCAATAGGCCCATCAGAATAAATTGCAAAGTAAATTTGCTAACAGAAGGATCGAAATATTGGCAAACACCTTTTCACTGAAAAGCTAAAGACGACAAATCCATTTTGAAATCTCTCTTTAAACACAGGTCTTGTCTCACGCACCTCCTTAATGGGAGTCAGAGAATTGGGTTTGCAAAGGTGAATTTAAAACAGGGGCACACAACCTTTAGCAGGTCAGGGTCTCCAATCGCATTTGGATATTTCTGTATTTATGGATTACATGTTTACATGGTCCTCTCTTAAGACTCATAATTACCAAAGCAATGACCCACCATATAAACCCTATCAAACTAGCAAAAAAATTGATTAGTGTATGCAACTCAAATTTGCATCAAAAGCCTGTTAAGAAAAGTAGTCATCAACTGCTAAAGGGAGTGGCCAAGCACTCTTTGGGGTCAGCACTTCTAGAGCTGCGGCCATTGCAGAGAGAACCTCCTGGTCCATCCTGCTGTCATGTCTTGGGGCAGGATCCCCAGCAGATCCTGCTGCACTCCCCAAAATAGGAAGGGGGGATGTCAGGGCAAAAAGGAAGTCCTCAACACCAACAATATTGATTCCAACTTAATTGCAATTGGTAGTGCTCTTGGCGTTTGTCCCACATGGTTCTAAGTCTAAACTATCAATGCATCAGGGGTGTCCACAAGGACCAAGTAAGTCGAGAGGCTGTCATGATGATAGGATCAAAGCTCATAGACAGAGCTTCATCACCTGCCGTCATGACTTTTTCAATGCATGATGTGGAGCCTGAAGCTCCTTTGAGCTGAGAGGAGGGATCAGCCCACAGTGACCCAGCTGGCTTCTGTGCCTAACATTAGGATCCAGGTCTCCTTACTGAGGATCCAGTATTTTCATCATTGCATTATGCTGCTCTAACTTATACTATTCCTCCCCATATCTTTTAATCATTTCCTTTTTAATAATTATTAAATTGGTCCAGGAAAGAATTTTTTAATCTTATCCAGCTTGAGCAAGAAATCCTGAGTCTGCATCCTGTTCCAACTGAAGTTTCCTTACTATCTTTAGAGCAAGACAGGGCTGAAGTTTAAGTAACCCTACAGAAAATGTATTAACTATAATCATTAGCAAACTTGGTTGCTTCATACTTGACTGAGTTTAAGACCATGAACTCTCTTCCTTTTTTCCACTTATGGAAGCCACATTGGAAATGTTGATGAAAGCCAGTATTAAAGAAGCAAACCAACAAACAAGCAGCACTCATTGTTCCTTATTAATGGATATATATAAATCTCAGTCTTTATTGTTAGCTGAACTGGGGAAGAACAACACAGCATCCTGCAGATGTTTTAAACTGTTGAGTTCTTCCAAATGAAGACACAGTCCTCTTGGCCACGTAAGCTGAGACCACAGATGATCTCATGGTGCTGTCTTCAGGGGTTCCTGACTGTGATTATAATATTTCCCTGTGCCAAGGGTATCAAGTGTTTGGGCAAGGAAATGCCATTCAAAGCAAGTGCCACTCAGAGCAGACCTTGCTGCGTGATCCAGTGCAGAATTGCCAACATGCCAGCATGAGGACTCTGAAAGTTATGGAGCTTGGCCATCACCATGATGACAAGAAATGGGCTGATGTTAGGAACTGGGAGAAGCAATGTTATTGGCTGAGAAGCATGCCTTGCGTGGCCAACAAGGTCTTTAGATGTGCACATATGCAAACATGCCTATACTCGTTGTGTTCTAATGTCCAAAGAAACCTGAAAATAATCAAAGTCATTCAAAAACTGTGATATTCTGACGATCCAACAATCCAAAAGTTTTTAATAACACGTAAGTTGTAGAAAGATTGGACAGCCTCTCTCAAGTTTGGAGCTTAAGCGAGGAGGTGGCCAGACAACAGAGAGCTTATTGCTCTGCTGAAATCCACAGAAAGGGGGCACCTTATGGCTGATCTAATACCTCTTTGAAAAACTAAAGCCTCCATCTAAATTTAACCAGGTCTTTCAAGATTCAGCACTATCTTTATTAAGTTCCTTGGGGCTGAGAAGAGTTTCCTGAATAGGACCACTAGACTTCTAAACAACTGAAAAAAAATGATCTAGTAAAAAAAGTCAACCAAAAGAGCAACATGCAAACAAAAGCAAATAAAACCCACAGGAGCAAAACAAATTAAAG
>JANHZU010002079.1:107849-124988 GCA_032468055.1 Acrochordus granulatus | reverse complement strand
AAAAACAGGCATCTGGACTGGATTTTTCTCAAGTCGAAGACATTTCACCTTTAATCCAAAAGGCTTTCTCAATTCAGGATCAGTCTCCAATTATCTCCTAATGAACTCCAGGGACACAATCCTGGCAAGCAATTTTTTCATTGCCTAATTACATGTTTGCACGAGAAGTTGTTCCTGTTTCTTCTACAATAATTTAAAAAAAAAAAAAAAATCAGGATACATGCAGGCCCTTTTCCCCCACTTGGCTTCTGCAGTTAGTATATTTACAAAATCTGTGCATTTTATTGCCCTCATTGCTTGCTCTGCTTCACAAAGACAGCTGCCTTTGGGTCTTTAAGCAAAGAGCTTCCAAAGCTCCCAATGCTCCCAGAGGTCTGCACCTCTGACATGATGGGCCACTCTGACAAGTTATTGGTCACAACCAGACAGAATAGGTTTTGCCAAATTCCTTCACTTGTGACCAAAGCATCTTCCTGGCTTGTGGCTTATAGCCAGCAGAAGTTGTTCTTTCCCTGGCCAGAATAAGAAACCAGCAATAGCAAAAGCACCGAGGCTACAGGCACAGATCCAGAGAAAGCCCCTCCACTTCTTTCCACCCCCCAGCAGAGATGCATTAACTCCTACCTAGCGAATTAGCTTTCTGCCTTTTTGGTTGTGGTACATGCACTGGAACAACCTTCACCTCACCCGAGATCTGGCTTGCCCGATCCTGTGAACCTCCAGGAAGGCTTTGAAGACCTGCCTCTTCTCTCAAGCACCTAGGCCAGGTAGTTAGGTGAGGTAATCTTGGCAGCTGGAGTGTTTATTTGGTATATTCCAACTATGTGTTTCCTTATTGTTAGTTGTGGGCCAATTCCATTATTGGAGTTATTGTAATTTTCTTTTTCTATGAGCCATGAGAGGTACGAGAGATTAGTGGAGAATTTCCTGTAGAAGAGAAAAGCAGTTTGGTCTCCACCATTACACCTTGCTGAAGAGCCAAAATCAGCCCAAAGAGTAAACACATCCTCTGACTTCTGTTCTTGATCAATGCTTATGGTGCTTTAATAGCTAAAATGTGAGAAATGCAATATTCATGAAAGCTTCCTGGAAATGCTTGGGATGTGTCGATGTTCATCTGAGACTGGCACAGAAACTCATTAAATGGATAATGGGAAGAATGGCCAGAGTCATAAGCTAACTTTTATGTGATGTCCATTGCCAGGGCTTTGAAATCTGCAGCATCTGCGAACTTCTGCAGACATCCCCATATAAAGCCAGGCACCTCATCCACTCACTTTCACAATCATTTAAGAGCAAAATTAGTGACGATTGCACTTTCCTCAAGATAGGAAGCTACTTCATGGACTCTCAGGTCCTTTTTCTTTATTGTGGGAGCTGAGATGTATTGCTCTGCACATCTGTATTTTTCTTAGGCACTTTCAGTGTCTAGACCAGGCGTGTCCAACCTTGGCCACTGTTCTGAACAGGCTCCTCAGCTGGAGGAACTGAACAACCAAAAGCCAGGACTGCTGTCATTCATGTAGTTGGACTGACGTACACCAAGGCTGATCCATCAGTGAGATGGAGGGGAATTCTGTGTAAAGCACCACAATCCAGCATTGTCGAGCTAATTTTGAGTTCCTATTCTGACAGAAAACATGTGAGGTGAATACCGAAAAGACCTCAGGAACCCTTGTCGATAATGGGCAGGAAAGCTTCCAGTTCTGACCGGGTGAGCCTGGACCGGCAGGGATCAAAAAGAGCCCTATGAAAAGGGAGAGTCCTGGCCTCTGCCTGACTTGGGCCCGGAATGATCAGGGATGGCCCCAAGCCCAGAAGAGCAAAGATGTACGCATGTTGACAGCCAGAGGTAGCGCATGAGAAAGAGGAGGAAGAGACCAATTTCCTGCCGTTACTTGAAATGCGACAAGCTGGACGCGAAGAGGACAAGAGGCACATCAGCTATAAAATGCATGTCCAAATACTTAGTCAGAGTCCTGGAATCCAGCCACCGTAAATCTTTGTTCTTTGGAGATGTTATTTTGGAACTCAAACTGTTTTATTGCTTGGGCTTCTGATTTATGTCTTGACTTTGATGTTCTTGCCCTCCATGGGATCTTCTGGCTTTGACCTTCAGGTACGTTGCTGCTGACTACTGTGTGCTGCCACTACCACTGCCTTCCGGAGTTCTGGCAGCCACCTTCAGCCCGGCCTGGGCAGGGCCTCCTTCCCCGCTCTAATATGCTCCTTCTTCTGATGCTTCCAGTTTTTTCTGGAGTTCCTGACTGTGCGCCTGTTCACTCTTCGTCAGCAGCTTCTTTGGGTCCATCTACCAAACCTGCCATTTTCTTGACATATTCTGCTTGGCCAGTACTACTTTTTTCACCATCTTTTCTCATTCTGAGTGAGGATTATCTAAAAGTAATATACCAATCAGTATTCTGGGGCCAGGTATGCCAATTAACTTATTTCCTGTCTTGTAAAGTTAATTACTGCTTCCCCATGCTCTCTTGCTTCTGTATACAACAAACTGAGTTTGTTTATTTCAGTCTATAATTTTCCATTGTTTACAAGTTTGTTGAGCTAACAGTTCTTGCTGCTTGCAAGTTTAAATGAAATATAGTTTTTCGCCAAACAGCAAGCCTAACATGATATAAGTCTACTATCTATATATCACACCTCAGCTAAACTATCTTTTGACAGCCTCCTGGCAATACATAAAAATGTGCAGACAAAATACTGACAAATAGAAAGCAGAATTATTTTGCTGAATTAGAGTCTTCCCATGGGAGGGTCATTTATTTTATTACAATAATCAGCCACCCTGTACACAAATTATTCCAATGTGCTCTTTGCAACTGTTAGTTCTCTTCTGTATAGATCACACCCATAGGAGGGAGGGAAAATCACCCCCTTAGCACACACATTGTGTCCCATTGTTTCGATCTGCACAGGGCAGTAATTGTGATGCTGTTTGTAAACTGGGGTGGCCTTCACTCACTATACTACTAAAGTCTGCTGACTTGCCTGCCCCCCCAATCAGCTGCATTTGCTGCTGCCACAGCCTACAAAACAGAAGCTGCAGAAAAAGCATCTGGGGACGGAGGACCCCTGGGTTAAGGAGCGACATACCAGTGAGCAGGCAACCAGCTAAAGTCAACACCAAGGAAGGATATTCTGTAGGAAGACAACCCAGTCTCTGCAAATCCTGACAAACTCCATATGTTTCAAAAAAACAGGGCTGAAAACTTCTGATTTCATTTACATTTCAATCTGCTCTGGGCAATCGATGGAGCCCGCTGTGTCCCAAAGGAGGAGCAATCACTACCAAAAGGCCAGTGGAGGAAGCCCTGAAAGATAGCCATTTTTGTCATGGCTAGAAAATACACTAACTTCCAGGAAATGTGTTAACAATTAGAGGATTAGGGGCTGGACTGAAAAGCTGCCTTGTTAATTAGAGAACCCTGTTATCAAAGGCCTCATTAAGAGCTACTGAAATTGAACCACGGTTAAAACAAACATCCATTAATTCCACTCCACATCAGGGTCAACCTGCTGCTACCTACCCCAGCGAAGAAGGGACCAACCACCGAAGGGGCCAACCACTCTTTGATCCAGATAAACACACCAGTTCTGACCTGGTCATCAGTTTGTACCAAATATGCAAGTGAGGAAGAATGAAGTCTAAAGGCTTTCTGATCTGCTCACATCACACGGATGATGTGGACTGGCAAAGTAAAAGAAAACTAATTCATGGATGTTTAACAGTTAGTACAAAAAAATAAATGAAAAAAACAGGTTAGTTAGTCAGGTCCTAAGAATTCACCAGTTATATCACAGTATCTCCAAGTGTTTATAAAGTGGCCTCTGGAGAAGCAATGCCTCCATTTAACTCTTGGGTCATGTAACCCATTACACACTTGCTTTGTGACAGAAGGTTATGGGTTATTTAACACTGAAAGGCTTTGCTGAATCAAAATAAATCTTATCCATACCATTCCCAGAATTTGCTATGGACATTAATCACCCTTGCTGACTCCAGAAGTCAAATTGGCAAGTCATTAGGAACTTCAGCCTGCTGAAAACCAATTGGATCCTACCAATTGGTCCCCTCTCTGCAGAGGTTAGAAGTCACTCTGACCATTATGGTGATCAGAATATGATCTGACCGTGACAAAGGAGTAATAGAAATGTACTTTACATTCAAGGCAAAGGTCAAATGAGATAAAACTCGTATCTAATGCGTGGCCCGTTGAGTCAGGCCATTAAACTTCTAGGAAAAGCTCCTGAGTCATCCCTAAGCAGATCACCAGTACAGTACTGGGAAACTGAAGCCTCCCAGTATGAGCCGCATGGAAGACTAATCACTAGCTTGCAGACCAGATGAAGCTCGGGAAAGGATACCCCTGGCGAACATTGTGGGATGGGGGTAGGCCAGTAGTATCCCATCTTGGGTTAGACCAGCAGCATCTCAGCAGCATTCCACCCTTCAGACCAACAGCAGACACAGAGACTGATGCAGAACCATTTGTGAGGCAGAATATCTGGCCGTAAGCTCACTTGCGCCTTCTCAACTCAAATCATGCAGGATCACTGTTTTATTCCATGCAGATGTGCAGTGCAAAATGAAGCCTTCTTAGAATCTGGCATTCAAGCCGTAGGAAGAGGAATTTGGGTGGCAATTCAGGTTGAACAGTTCAAAAGAAAGCAGCTCATTGAAGCCACCACCCTGAGGAACAAGAATCGGAGCAGGAACAGCATTGAGGAAAAATTGGGACTGGAATCTTTAAGGAAGTAATTCTTTAAGCCAAAGAATTATTTAAGCCAAATTCTATTGAATTATTTTGATCAGCTATGTGGAAAGAGTCTGTTTATTATTTTAAAATAGCCAGCACTTTTACTTTATAAACGTTAAGGTAAAAACCTGGCTCTTCTCCCTCCCTTTTCTTGGTCTAAACTTCTAATGTTTCTAGGAGTTTCTTATCTTTGTTTTAAATACCATAAATAAATTCTGTCAGTACCCTGTATTAGAAAAACAGGTTAAAACATTATGAACAAAAAGTCCAGCTTAACTATTTAGAGAACCCCAGGACAGAATTCAGCATCAGAAAGGCCCCACTGTGTTCACACTCACACAAAATGAAATGCAATCACCCTCTAATCAGTGGAGAACATTAATATCAATTTGTTTGAATTGACTGCATCAGAATAAGATCTAACACATAATTTACTCTGCTTTCTATAAACCTCATGGTTTGGTCAAAATCTGAGCAGATTTTGGTTCTTCAAGTAGTGCCCAGAAACAAATCTGTCTTGGCATTTACTCCTAAAAAATGTCCAATTTCACTCTGAATCTCATGGAAGTACCAATGGTACAATCCAAAATTAAAACTGGCTGCACAAGTTTTCCTAGGGAAAGACTGGACTAGATTTACATTCCATAGTTGGGGATTAGACAATTTCCTATCATTTTCAAAACTTCCCATCGTTTTTCAATTAATGGCAAATGACATCTCAAGTGAAAGTACCTTTGAACATAAATCTCATGAAAAATAATTTTTCATGAGCAAAGTCTTTTCCATTCTCAAGAACTCAAAAAAGTTATTAGCCAAAGAGTATACACCTCTTTGAGAAGAAATGTTTCCTTAGAAACTACATTAACAATCTGAAGTTTGGTTTCTACTCAAGTTTCACACTGATTGTACCATCTTGTTCCCCCCAGCCTAGGTTTTATATCCAGCTAATTAAGGATCCACAGACAATTCAAGCTGAGGTTCAAAGAAAATACCTCTCCCCAATTATTCTCAGCCGAACTGAAGCAAAAGTTTTATACTGGTTTTGTACTATGAACACTGATTTGTGTTTCCTCTGAAACCCAATTTGGAATATCTGCTTTCCCTTTAGTTAGAGGAATTTTTAATTTCTACATATGTAAACATACAATAGCTATATATGTGTATATATATAATTTCTTTATATCCCACCTTTATTATTTTTATAAACAGCTCAGGGTGGCAAACATATTTAACACACCTGCCTTTTCCTATTTTCCCCACACTAACAACCCTGTGAGGTGGTCTGGGCTGAGAGAGAGGGACTGGCCCAAAGGCACCCAGCTGGCTTTCATGAATAAGGCAGAACTAGAACTCACCACCGCCTGATTTCTAGTCTGTTACCTTAACCATTAGACCAAACTGGCTCCTATATTAGTTTGTATTGGTAAATATTTGAAAAATCTAATAAAAACTATTAACAACAAATACACAAAGAGTATATCAGAAGAAAGATTCAAACTTGATAAAGAACCCACAGAGATTTCTATAATCAGGTGAGACCTAGTGAAAGAGCTTCTCTGAAGTCCAAAAGGCTTGTCCTGGGCCAGAAAAGGAGCCATTTTCTTCAGGAACTGGGGTGCTCATCTTTTGCTATGGAGGAAACAGGTTCACTGCCATTGTTTGAGCCTTGACATCTTTGGCTGCTGCTGAAAGTGGGTCCTGTGGTGAACTCTCCAGGTCAGGTCCATAAGCATCACCCCTTGAGAAGTTTAGTGGAGAAAGCCTGGGTGGAGGCAAAGACAAACTAGCTCCTGGCTGGGAGAGAGACAGTGGCCCACAGAACAAATCACTATGGCTTTCCAAGATAAAAATTACATCCTTCGTGCCAGGGGTGTCCAAACTCGGCCACTTTAAGGTATGTGGACTTCAATTCCCACAGCTGGCTGAGGAATTCTGGGAGTTGAAGTTCACACATCTTAAAGTGGCCAAGATGGGATACCCCTGCTTTATTCAGAGGGTGCGTAAGAGTTGCTATTCCTCCTTTCGAGAAGCCATCTCACCCCGTGGCTTCTGCTGACTTGTAGCCCAAATCTGCAGGTCACACATGTGCTTTGCTGAAACCAAGCATTTCTGTTTATCTGCTTCCCATTTGTGGCCTTTCATTCCTGATTAATGTTCCTCCCTCATTTGGTCTTCAGAGAGGCAGATGGGCTATGGAGCAGCTACGCTTTCGCATCCCCTTCTCTGCCTTGCTCTGCCAGCATTTTTTCAGGGAAACTCCCCCCAGAAACCTCCACATCAAGCACTAAAGCCAGATTCTGCCTGATATGTGCCCATGCTGTGGTTTTCCAAACAAGGTAGCAGGTATTTCTCTGTGAAGTTGGGTTTGAAGGAATCCGTTCTGGTTTTATCAACCTGGTATGGTCTATCGTCATGGTGGCTTCTCGTGAAGAAAGGCCTGGAGAAGGCTCGGGACAATTTCAATAATCTTTGCCTTCCCTCCATATTGCATGCATTTGAAAATCATCAGGACATTTGAAAAACATGGGAAAATTAAATTATGTTCTCAAGTCAGGCTGAGGACTTCCAAACCAAAGGAATCATCTCTTCTTTGCAAAAGGTTGTGAAGGATCTTTGCTAGAACCCAGCCCATGAGCAGCGGCAGTAAGTTGAGTGGCCTGGATAACAATGGGGTGACTGAGTAGCTCCCAAAAATGAATTTCTAATTTAAGAACCTCATTCTGCATCCTGACATTGGGGTGGGGGTAGCTCACTGGGAGAATGCAGGTGGCGACTGGCCACCAGAAACCAACATCTCTATCTGGAGCCTGACTTTCACACAAGCAAGGAGAGCATTTATACAGCTGCTCTGTAGATTTTGGCTTCTTCAGGAAACCACGTCCTGAAGATTTTCCATGAACTCATTGCTGGTGAAGGTCTGTTGTGGTCCAGGAATCCCCTGGCTACAAGAGTCGTTTTGTTTACAGCACATAAGGTAAGCAGTGGAATAGCCATTATGTGGGACCAGCAGGCAGAAGACTAGTGGAGCACATCGACGAGCACCAGCGGGCAGCCAGAAGACACAATGAAAGCTCCTTCATCTCACAGCCCTCGACAGACCCGACCAGGTTCAGGAGAAACGGTGAGCATCCCGGGCCAGCCAAACCCCGAAACGCTAAGCAGGCCTGGGAGCTGGCCGTCGGACACGCTGCCCTGCGACGGAGGCTGAGAAACCAGCGAGGCTCGCACCCGTCGGAAAGGCCGAGGCAGCGAGGCCCGGAACAGGCACAAAGCGGATCCCGCAGGCGCCCCAGCCAGGGAAGCGGGCGCTAATTCCCGGCAGGAAGCCGCGTCCGACGGGGCCGCGTCAGCCAGTCGGGCGACGGAGCGCCGAGGACCCACGGAAGCCACGCACTGTTCCACTGGCGATGATCAAAACGCGGAAGTAGTCTTAAAGCAATAAGCCTGTCTCCCGGCACGCACGCGGCGACGCTCACTGCCGACGGCCCTCCGGTGGCCGCGCGCTGGGCGCACAATGCGCTGCAGAGCCCACGCGCGGAGCGAAGCCACGCGCAGGGCGCACGGGAGCGGTCGGCCTGGTAGCACCGCCCTCGCCGGTCGCTCCTTACGCGCCGGTGAGAGGCGCAAGGCCGCGTCCCTGCACGGGTCGAGGTGGCGCTGCACGGCCGGCCCGGAACCGGCGCAGCCGAAGTCGCGGCGCGGGCCGGGAGCAGCGGGGCCAGAGGGCCGGGTTTCGGGCCGGGGCTCCCTCTCGGCCCGGCCCACCTCCCGGCCGCTGCGATGGGGAAGCCGGAGTGGGAGGTCGCGTCTACACGTCCGCCCTCCAGTTGTTGCGGAGGGGTAAAGGCCGGAACAAGTTCGCGAGCGTGAACAACGCGGAGGCCGCAGCCGCGCGGCCTCGCCGTTCCAGCTGCCCGCGAGGCGCTCCGGGTCCCAGCACGCCCGCCCGCGCAGAGTCCCGCCCTCCTGGCAACACCGCCCGCGCCCTCCGCCGCGCCCCCTCCTCTCTGCCGCGGGGCGGGAGGGCTGGTCGCGCTGGCGGCGCGTGCTCGAATCTGCCGGCCGTTCCCTGGGGCTGACGACGGCAGGCGCCCTCTCGCGCGTCGCGCACAGGGGGCCCGGCCCGGCGGCCCACCGCAGGGAATGGCACGGGAGGAGCGACTTAGCCCTCGCCTCGGGGGGCCCGGCCCGGCCCGGCGGGCCTCCAGCGCGTGAAGAGACGCGCGATTCCTCGAAAGCAGAAGCCAGCGCGCTTTGACGCTCGCGCCGAGCGGCGCGGAAAGGGCCGCTTCGCCCCGCCACGTGCCCCGCGGCCACCCATCCCGCCCGGTCCCAGCGACTCCCGCGCTCGCGTCTGCCCGAGGAATTAGGAGGGCGGCCGGGCGGGGGCGCGGCAGAAGTCCGCTCCCTCCGCAGGAGGCCGGCCCGGCCTGCCGCGGCCCACGACGACGGCCCGAGCGCCGCCGAAAGAACCCCGTCCTCTGACCTCCCGAAGCAACTCGTCGCGCAACGAGCCCCGCCAGAGGAGCGCCCCTTTCCGGCGAGCAAAGCCTCCGTGCTCGGTGGAGCTGTCACACCGGCGCGGCTGCCGGCCGAACCCAGAGTATCAACAGCTTCTGACGCACGAAGGCTAACCTAAAAAGCCACGGCCGGGGGCGCGCCGCAGGCACGTTGGGGAGGTTCGCGCGCCTCAACCGGCGCGGAACGAGGGCCAGCGTCAGGAGTCTCTCCCGCCTCCTGCCCGCCCGGCCGCGGAGGGCGAGGGCTGCGCTCGCCCGAGGAAAGCGCGCGGGGGGGGGGTCGGAAGGCCGGGCCGCTCCCCCCGGCGTCCGAGAGTGGCCACGCTCCGCCACGGGGAAAGGAGGCCGGAGCGGTTCGGGCCGGGAGGCGGCGCGTAAAGGGCGAGCTGCGCCAGGGCCGCGCGGATGCCGCCCGGGAAAACGGTTCTCTAGCCGGGAGCCGCCGCGGAGCTCCCGGAAGCGCACCTGCGGGCCGCACGGCGGCCTCCGCCCGGGGCTGGGAAGAAACTCGCACTGTGCGGGAACGTGCGGCCTCCGCTCTTCGAGCTCCGGAGCCGCCCTGCAACCGAAGCAAAAGAAGCGCGCGCGCAGTCACCCGTCGGGGCAGTCGCCCTGAGCTGAAGAGCCGGAGACGGGCCCCCACGTGCCGCCCACCCGCAGCCCTGACCCGATCCGAAGGACGCCCCGGTGGACTGTAGGGAAACCTGCGGAGACACGCAGGGAGCGAGGAGGGCGCGCGGCCCCCCCGCCTTCGTCCCTCCAAAAGCAGCCCGGGGCTGCTTTGGCCCGTTCCCGGACCCGAATCCCACCCTAAGGGATCCAGACAGACCGCCCCCTCCGAAGCCGCCGCCCAGCCCCCTTTCCCAAAAAGGGGGACGGGGACAGGGCCGAAGCTGGCGGCGTCCAGCAGCGGCTTCTCGGGGAAGGGGCAAGCCAGGGCCGCCTTAGGCGGTAAAGGAGCAGGCCCCGTGGCCCCGTCCCACGCCGCCCCCGGCAAGGCTGGAAGGACCCCTCCGGGAAGGACGCGGGAAGGGGTCACCGGCTCGGAATGGCGCCCCTCGCCCCCTCCGGGGTCTGGACGGCGAAAGCGGGGCTTGGAACCGGCCACGCACCGCAGGACGAATTCCCGCGGCGCTCGGGCCCGACGGACGCCCCCTCCGGTTCCCGAGCCTGGACGCAGCAAACGCTCCTCTCGCCGTACTCGAGCTAGACGGGTCAGCTGCCGCAGCCCGGGCCCGCGCGAACTACTGGCGGATCCGTTTCGCGGGCCCCGCGCGGAAACGCAGCGGGGCGGTGACGGGAGAGGGCGAACCGCTTCTTCCCGTCCGCAGGCTTTCCTCCCGTGGATCCGAGGCTGCAAATGGGTGCGAGAGCCTGGAGCCCACATTGTGGATCAGCCGCTGTTCGCATCACTTGAATTGCGCACACTGTCGATGCCTTCTTTCCTGAATGCAGAAATTCCTGTTTCAGGCAGGCCATTGAATATTCTAAAAAGCCAAGTTCGACAACACTGAGCATTAGGTAATAAATTCCCATTTGCGGCTAAGCTTCTCAAGAACTGATATCCAAGGAAACTGCACAAGTGCTGAAACAATGATACCTGTTATGGATGAAAAACAAACGGATACTTATCCCAGATTAAACCGGTGGGTCAGAAGGCTGAAGGAAGCTGCCTTTATTTCTTGGACTATTTAATAACATGCTTTAGCATCTCACTGCTGTGTCTATCTTGAAATCTCGTATGTCCTGACACGCAAGAAGATGGAGGGGTTGAGGTTTAGTGGAAAAGTCCTCCTCCTACTTGGAAGTGAAGCATGCAAGAGTAGACCCGTTTCATACTTGCACAAATACTAAATTAGCTTTGCAGAGAAAGGGGCATTTTCATGGGGAGCAGAAGGTCTGCAGAAGGCCATGTTAGACTGCACGATCCACCACCTTAGGAGACAGATCATCATGCGTGTACAAAAAGGTGGAGCTTCTATTGAGTTTCTGCAGCACTACTTCCCTTATCCACCCCCTTGATCTGTGATAAATACTCTGGTTTCTTAAAAACTACAGAGTATCAACAGCTTCTGACGCATGAAGGCTAACCTAAAGCACATGAGACTCTCTGGCCCTAGCAACTTTCTTCATCAATGGCTGTTGAACTCAACTAAATTGGATTAAGAATTGAGTGTCTGGTGGATAAAAATTTGAATGAAGATCATTTTGCAGGGAGATGTCTTATTTCCGTAATTTGAGATAACAAAATAAAAATAATTATGATTTTGCATGTATTCAGCATCTGTTCACATGGGGGAGGGATTGCTGGGCAACTCAGTTTATATTTTAGTTTAAAATTATTAGTTAAACTGGCTTAAATGTTAATGATTGATGACATTTAATACATTAGATCAGTTTTGTTTGCTGGATAAGATATGGCCTTTCATGGCCTTTTCCTATGGTTTTAGATGTGCTTTTCTTTATGTTTTGTTTTTGGGAATTTTCTTGCACATAATAGCATTTAATGTTTAATAAAAAGCAAGATAAGAAACTACCTTGCATGCCCCTTGGGAGAGAAAGACAGGATATAAGGCTTACAAATAAGCACATGCCTTGGCTCCCTTCCCCTCTCTATGCCGCTGTTTAATTAACAAAGCCCAAGAGACCCGGGCATTTGGGATAAAGAATTCTCCCTGCTAAAAGAAAAAGGGAAGAAAGAGCCCCCCTAGAAGGGATCAGGAATCAGCACCTTCAGCCTTGCTCAATACCTTGCAGCAGACATCAGTTCCAGACCTGAAGGTTTTATTGGGGGGAGGCTGCAATCTGCCTGAGTTTCCTTCCCCTCTTAATGTAGGAGTGTAAGAACTCCTTGGAGGAGGCCAAGCCCAACACTTTCTTATGAGAACCAGCCAGATAGCTCTGGACTGCTCACAAGATGGAGACTGAGAGATGCTCCCCTCCTAGCACTGGTCCATTTTAGTTTCCAGAAGGGCTGTAGCCTGGCTCTTAAAAAACAACATGGGAACCTAGCTATTATGGAATACCTGAGGGAGTAGTGTCAAGTGTCTCTCCACCCTTTGGATACTCTACAGTTGGATGCAGTTTGCTTCAAAGAAGTCCCTGGGAATCCAGTGACAAAGCTACCAAAGTTTAGCCTTCTCTATTTTTTTCAGTCCCACTAAAAATGGCTTAAATTTGTCCTTCTTGTTAGAAATATGGACCTCTCAGGCAACCTGGGCCATTCTTCTACCACAGATGAGCAGGAGTCTCCTTCATCCATATTCTCCACCAGTGGGGACAACACCCTGCAGTTCTCAGTCACCCTCAAGTTCTTGTGTCCACCTGTGAAAGGAATTATTTGGCTCCAGAGGCAACATAACAACTGTAAACATACTGAAGACTTACTGAGTCCAGTGCCAGCATAAACATGGATCCTTTCACAACTTCATTTATAATGTCATTCCGAAGAACAATACCCACATGTTTGAAACAAACTAGCTAGGGTTAGGAGGAGGGTCTATCAGGATTAAGAGGAGGAGAGTCAAAGAACAGGACTGCAAATGAGATTCACAAGAGCCAAAAAGGTGCATCTTTGGAATGACGGGATGGTGCGTCTCCTTATTTTGGAAATGTTTAAAAGGTTGAAAAAAACAGTATGTTGATATAGATGATTTTATAATTATTGGCCAATCAGGATAACACAAAATGTAATTCTGCTGCCAACAAGGAGACTCACTTTCTGAGCTGCGTTCTGAAGATTTTTCATGTCAGTCTCCCACCCCCACTGCCATTTCTGACATGGAGTTGAGAAATAGAGAAACTAAGAGGACAGGAAAGAAGAAATAAGGATTATCTCTGCTTCCTCAATAGCCTTTAGGTAATCAAGCGTTTACGGACAACCAAACAAACATGATGTAGAAGAGCTGAAACTTCCACTTGATCTTTGTACTGCTTCAGTGACAATTTCTGACTACCCCCAACCCTCGTATTCCAAGGCAGACTTACAGGCAGATGTGTGAACACAGCAAAGGTGCTGCGCAAGAAAGCAATGAGGTCCAACAGGTAGTCACTGGCCTTAGAGTTGGCTTCAGCAGCCATCCAGTCATAATCTGCAAGTTGCAAGAACTGATCAATCTTTTGGTTCAGGTTAGTGTAGATCTCCTCCTCTGCAGCATGGCGGGCATCCTGTAGAGAAGGACCAATTCACAAGAAAGTTCAATGGTACACTCAGAATGCTGCTCCAATGGGCCACAGAAAAGTGTCATGGCCTGCAATTTTAAACCAATTTTCTTCCTGCTACTTATTTGTACTTCAAGAAGCTCATGGAATCACCTCCTCAAAGACAGTGGGAACTCAACAATGTATGAGTAGAGCATCATTGTACAAGTGGAAATATGTTAAGTAATTTAATTCTATTTGTACATCCATAGGTCCTATGCTTACTGATCCACAGGTAAAGCAAGACAATTTAAATATTTCACGGCACTGTGCATACACAGAATGCAAATGTTTTGTTTCCAAGAATATAACTGACTCTCTGCAAAATAGTGGGGGGCCCTTCCTTCTCTGCACCTGCACATTTCTGAAACCCTTACTGACTCAGGCTTCTGATGCCTTCTGTGATTCCCTAGCCCAATTCAGAAAGAGCAGGGATTCTGTTTTTTCTCCACTTTTCTGCAAAATATCCCCAAGAATTCTGGAAAACGCTTGAGCCTTCCCACAAACTTTGTCACTTCTTCAAATGTCTACCTCCCATTGTCTCCCAGGTACTTTCTGTTTTTGGATATAGGATAGTAGGGCTCTGCTCTCTAGTGGTGATTGATCATAGCGACTATAGGTAGCATGGGCCTATACATGAATGATAAGACCATGAAGATGGATACTGAAACTCAGGCTCACCTTGAAGGTGGCCGTTCCATAAAGCTTTGTAGTGTGGACAGTTTCTGGAAGAACATTGGTGATGTTGGTTATGAATTCTTCTAGGAATCTGCAGGATCTCTCCAAGTATGTAGTGTTGATAATTATCTGGACCAGCTGCAGAAGCAACAAACATTGTTAAAACCCTCAGCTGAAGGCAACAAGCAAGAGCCCTGCTGCCATTCAGTAGAGGCAGAATAAAACCTCTTAAGGATTTTTTTACATTTAACTTGTCTCATTATGCCTCCAACCCTATTCACAACAAAACAATTACAAAAAACACAAGAAGGGATCTGGCCAAGAAGTTGAAAGGGGCAGAAATTTGAGTGACAATTCCTGTTGCCCTCCAGCAGTTTCAGAAAATCCACAGAGACCTTGGTTGTAATTCAGACCAAATTTGTGGGGAGGGGATTCTCCATCACTTATCAATAGAAGTGGCCCTGGGTATTTCAAGGACAGCAAAGAGGAACAGGAGATCTCCCCACTTCCCAGGCTGGGGCACACAAATCTAATTTCATGAATTAATCTTTCTCTAAAAGACTATATAGCAGCCCTGCAAGATAAGAAATGAACAGTGTGACCAGGATATCAGTGCAAGCCCTCTACATCCAGGGGCATCATCTCTTTAAAACATCAAGCTGAGGGACTGTGGCCCTCAATGTGTGATAGTGTTCCAACATCCACTGTCCTCCCCACCCTAGCTGTGCTTGGTGGTTCATCTGTGGCAAAGGTGAGAAGTAGACAATGGCCTGCAACACTGAAACATCTTCATGCTGGATCAGGCTGTACAAAAGATACCTCAATGAAACAAGGAGAAAATGGATCAGAGTACTATGCAAAGGTCTTAGGTCATGATTAGATTTGTTGTTTTAGCACTGGTATAATGACCATCTATAATTATGTCTCAGTCTCTTCATTAGAACACAGCCAGAAAATACAGGAAATTTGTGTGCAGTATTCAAAAACAGGAAAAAGCAGAAAAAACAGCTTCCAGAGGCAACAGTGGCAAATATTTAGTACTTATTTAATACTGACTTTTTTATATCCTCCTTATTTTTAAACAACTCAAGGTGGTGAACATATTAACATACCTTCCTCCTCCTATTTTCCTCATAACAGCAACCCCGTGAGGTGAGTTGGGCTGAGAGGGAGGGACAGGACCAAGGTCACCCAGCGGCTTTCATGGCTAAGGTGGGACTAGAACTTACAACCTCCCAGTTGCTAGTCTATTACCTTAACCACTAGACCAAACTGACTCTCTTTTGACTTTTGCTTGAAGAAGCCATTTTTTTCTGAAAATTATGTTTAAATTTTGTGAACATATTTCTTGTATTTTCTGTTTGAATCTTAATACAGAGATCAAAAAATAATTACAGATGGTCATTAAAACTTTGCTAAAACAAAGCGGGTGGTAGCCTAAGACTTTTGCACAGTACTTTAAGTCTACATCAGGCATGTCCACTTTAAGATGTGGGGGCTTCAGCTCCCAGAATTAATCTTAAAATGTATCTTAAAACACATCTTAAAGTTGGACACAAGACTAGTGGAATACAGGGGATGTTCTAGTGCAGTCTTTCTCAACTTTGGCTATTACAAGATGTGTAGACTTCAATTCCAGAATTCTCCAGCTAGCATGCTAGTGAATGTGGAATGTAGGGGATAGAAGGAGGAGGAGTATGTGGAGGAGGCTTCTCACAGACAATTCAACAAAACCCCAAAGAAGAGGGCTTTCTTTTTTCCCCTCTCTCACTTCAGGAGGAGGCCCAAAGTATCTATAATGAGGCACTGAGCCACGCTGGTCCAACCTGTCCAACCTGCTCCCAGTTCCAGAAAAGAGTTCTTGCCTCTGTCAGGCCAACATTTTTCCTCCTAATGACATTCTGTAAACAATTGCTCAGGGTCCGGGTCAACAGCAAATTGGTAGATTTCCGAATCATGTCATCAACCTCTGTGGAGCTAAAATGCAGACAGAATTATTGATTAGTTGATTGACTGATTGCCTGACTCATTGCTAAGTGCAAACAAAACCATGTTTGGGATTGGCATCAGTCAAGATGTTCCAAGTAACCCCCTGCAAAAGCACTGTGAAGCCAACTTGGATGACCCTTTGAACCATGTTTCCCCGAGGCTGGGAAATGTGTTGGCTTCAAATTATGACTTCAGAAAACTAGAAGTCAGACCTTTCTTGAGAGTAGATGACTTGGAGCCAAACTCTCAGATCCTGGCAATGGCCAGCAGCTTTTTGAACTCCGTTGTGTGTCAGGGTTGAGAAGCACATGAAGGGGATGTCATAAACAACACAAAGTAGTGAGAATGAATACTCAGCTCAGTGTCTGAGAAGTATGAGCCCATAAATATAGGTAGAAAAAATACATAGAAACAAATGGCTCAATCTAATCTTTTCCTCTTTCATTTGAATTTTTCAACTATTTTGAACAATATTCTAGATTTCGCAACAAATGCCTGTTTTTTAAACTTTGTTGCGATGCCATTACCCTGGACGAGTGAGAGAGTCTTCACAGACAATATTCTAGATTCTACAAATCATACTGACAATTTTATAAAAATCAACTAACAGAATAAAGTTGGTAATTTATTCTACGTTTAAACTAGCAACTTTACTCTGATAGTTGATTTTTTATAAAATTGTCAGTATGATTATTAATCAGTACAATTATTAACAATGAACACCAAAATCCCCCCACCCCTCAAAAGGCAACAATTAATGCCTTTAGGATAGCTATAAAGATTGCAACTCGTAGCTCCTTAAAATGTTTCATGTGACTCAGAGTGCCAAAAGTTGTTTTGAAAAGCTAAACCTGATCTAATCATTAAATCCATGTATTGATTAAGTGCATGTATTTAATTTAAACCTAAAAGAAAGGAGCCCAGCTCAGAGGCCACCCTTGACTGACCTCAAATAAGCTAAGCAGGGTCAGTGT
>JANHZU010002079.1:92080-102612 GCA_032468055.1 Acrochordus granulatus | reverse complement strand
CCAAAGACTTGTAGAGATGGCATTACAGAACTGGTGAAAAAAGGAGGAGAGGTTTCCCCTGCCAGTTATGGCTGATTCTAGGGAGTGGTGCTCTTCTCCATTTCCTGGCCAAAGAGCCAGCGTTGTCCAAAGACAAACTTCTGTGGACATGTGGCCAGCGTGACTATATGCCGAGGCACACAGAACACTGTGACCTTCCCACCAATTTAGGTGGTGCCTATTTCTCTCCTTGCATTTTGCCTGTTTTCGAACTGCTGGGTTGGCAGGAGCTGGAGCAAGTCATGGGAGCTGACCCTGATGCAGGGCAGCACCTGGGTCTCAAACTCGGGCTGCCAACCTTCCAGCTGACATGCTCAGCATCTTCACCGCTAGGCCACTGTGACCCCTTACAGAACTGGAGAAATATCCCAAATGTTGCTGGCCTCTGAGGGATTCTCACACTCCATCTACTGATGCATCATGAGGGCCAGTGTGGTTTAGGGGTTCAGGTGCTGCAAGTTCTAGTCCCCCCTCAGCCATGGAAACTCCCTGGGGGACTTTGGGCCAGTTTCTCTCTCATCCCAACCCCTGTCATAGAGTGCTTGTTGCAGGGAAAACAGAAGGAGGGAGTGTTACATACATCATTTTGATTTTAGCAAAATAAAGGCAGGATATAAAGCTAATAAAAATAAATTAAAAATGTTAATTCTTCTCAGGATGGCGTACCACAGCTTTTTAGTGGTTAACAGCCAATTGTAAGCAGTGGTGAAGCAATTAAAAAATGTGACCTGGCTTCAAATAAATCAGAGCAAAATCAGATCAGAAATGAATCTCTGACACAGAATAACAGAACTCCTGAGGACCGACCATGCCCTGAGACCAGGCAGGCATGGCAGGGAGCCTAAAAGAGGGCAGCACCTTACTGTGGAAGGGCCCTTGCCAATTTTCAAATGGTTTAGCTTTGGAAGGCCTGTGGTCCTCTCCTGCTGCCTTAACTTTGGTGTTGACTGTGTCTGTTCTCATTTTTTTATTACATTTGCAGGTTATACTATCTTACACCCTGCAGCCTTGAACCCTGCATTTCTCCTGGCAGAATGTCGTACATGAGCAGGGGACTCCCTCCCCACCAAGATGCCTTACCGGAAGGCTCCTGCCCATTTCTTCAGCAGAGTCTCGCTGTACTGGTCCTGGATCTCCAAAAGCAAGTCAAAGAGCTGGTTGACAGGGAAGCCGTAGCCCTGGCAAAGAGACACAGGCTTTGAGGGGCAGCCCCTACAACACTGGAGATACTGGGCCAACATGGTGTTCTGACAAGCCTATCTGCGTGTCCAGGCCTGTCCAGAGTGGCCACACCGACCTCTGATCTAGAAATGTCCCCTCAGCTAAGCCACACATGCAGCACTGCCTCTGCTATGCAGTTTGGTTCTGCTGGGGATATGGGGGTTCACGAGACCCCCAAAAGCAGCTTTATCTGTAGGGTAAAGCATTATAGGTAGTTCTTGACTTATAACCATAATTAAACCCGGAATTACAGATGTATGTCCCAGTGGTCATTAAGCAAGTCGTCATGTGACCACATCTGATTTTATGCCTTTTGCAGCAGTTGCTAAGTAATCCGGCTGCTGCAAACAGTCGTAAATGCAGGCCCATTGCCAAGCCCCCAAAATGTGATCACATGACTGGGGAGGGTGGCTATCAGAACTTTGAAACTGTTTGGGGGTCCATCATAACCTCAAATGGTCACCGAAAGACTAGTCCTAAGTCAAGGACTACCTGTATGAGCTGCACTGGGAACTTATTCTCCCCCACCTTTCTCTCTCTCTCTCTCCCTCTCACACACACACATGCACGCGCTCCCCTCTCTCAGATGAAGCCCTTGACTGAGATTCAGAGGAACATTTCACATAAAGGTCCGACCAGCAGTGAGTCAGGCCTTGGGGAATGCTGCTCACAAAGGCGGCTCTCTCCTTTGCACGGCCAGGCGCTAATCACAGAGAGTAATCATGGGGGAAAGGCTGTCTGATCCCCGAGCAATGCATGCAGGGGGGTTGGCGAGGCTGACATAGCAGGGTATGCAGCGCAGGGCAATGGGGCTACATACCTGGAGAGTATCAGCAAAGAGCACAATGAGATTTTTCAGATCCAAAACCAGGTCTGGGTCTGAGCAATAGGACTGAAAAAGGAAGACAGAAAAAAGGACTGACTTGCTGCATTTCAGTATAATTGTGTTTTTGAGGGACTCAGAGAAAGACAATGTGCCTAACATATTTCCAACTTGCAGCTCCATAAGGTGATGTTGTAAAACAACTAAACTAAACCAAACCACTGACAAATTAACTTAACTCAAATCAGCTCATTAAAACAAGGTACTGCTGTTATTTATCTCAAAATAATACTCAGTCCATCTTGGGAAAATGTCAGGGAGCATAGCAAACACATATTGGCTATGCACAAATACAAAAGTTATTTCTCCAAGAGCAACAATTTAACACAGAGAGCTGCAAAGCAGAACATCTGTGTCAGATCAAGATCCCAGAAAACACCACTGAATCATGGCTTATGGAGCTCCTAGGCAAAGGCAGTCAAAAGGACAGTCTTGGCTTTGGGAAGTTCAGGAACCCCAGATCACCGCAAGGCTCCTGGAAACTCCCAAAGGCCAACTGACCACTACTCACTGAATGCGTCCGGAGAGCAGCAATGGTCTTGGAGAGGGCCATATCCCAGAGTTCATCAATGTAGGCTCTGTCTACCAGGCCCTGGCTTGTATGCAGAATATGGTCCTCGATGACAAAGAAGCTGACAAGAACAAAGGAGAGTCGTCAGAGACCCTGCTCAGCTCATGGGAGGGTCCCGTAAGATCTGAAGGATCAACTGGAACTGATGTTGTCAGCCCACCTCTGGCTTCGCTGGCCCTGGAGAAAGCGGGGCTGGGGGACTACGGAAGCTCTTAGATTAGCTGGGGGCTCTGCTCATTTCAGTGCAGGGACAGCCTCAGGCATGAGCTGAGTCACAGAGCCACGCCATGAACGTTGAACACCGCCGATCTTTCTGAGCAAGGGGAGGCTTTTAATATTTGGGGGCAAAAGGTGAAGGTTGGAAATATTTTTTATGTTCACTTGTTTTTAATTACATATCACCCAAGGACACACCGCTGTTTCTTAGCCAAGAGATACACTTAGCCCTTCAGAGGCATGTTGGTCTGTATTGCAAAAAATGGTTCGCACAGCACAAAGGAACTGTCAGGACAAAGCTGAATTTGACTGAATTTCATTTTCCTTTTGCCTTGGCCAGCCTGGCTGACTTGGAGCCCAAAAGCTAAGGAAGCTTGTGCCTGCTCAGCCCCGGGGCAGGAGACCACCCGCAACCGCTTTGGGTGACCCAGGTAAGCTGGGAAGACCAACAGACACGCCGAAAGAAGCCAGCGCAAAATGCTTTCAGACCGCAATGGTTCAACTGCTGACTGGAAACCAAGAGACTTGGACTCAGAGCTCAGTGGGCGACTCTGGCCAGACGCTCTCTTTTAACAAAAACTCCCTCCTGGGGTTGCCATGGTGGGGGACAGCAGAATGACAGGAGGCCGTGCATCCAGAATACCTACCCTACGATCTGATTAAAATACTTTCGGTAGCCGGATAGGGTTTCATGCTAGAAACAAAAAGGGGAAGGCAACAAGATTAAAACATACTGGAAAAACACAAGAAACTCAGCCCAGACAAGACCCCAGCTCCATCCCTTTGACGAAGACTCAAGCAGCCTTACCATGTTGGAGGGAGGCTGCAGAACCAGCCGGGCCTGCTTTCTTCTCTGCTTCCGGTAATAGTTCTCAAAGGTCTCTCGGGCTCCCTTCAAAGAAGAAACCGGGTCAAGCTATGCCCAGGAGCAAATGGCCTCTCCTCACCCACCCAACTAGAGTGGCCCTTTGGGTTACGCCTGAAGAATCGGCCTGGGATTCTGTGACCCTGGGCTTCCAAGCCTTTGGGGTGAGCAAGCCAAGCTGAAGCAGGCCACTTGGGATGTGCTCAGACCTGGCCTGGGCCACAGGGAAAGCTCAAAGGTTGGATACCAGTCACTCTTTCTTCCACCAACGGAGTGGCTGCCACGGAGGAAAAGTCCTGTACTCCCACGAAGCCTCCTTAAGTTTCCCCTGCCAAACTCAGCCCTCTGCTCAGAGGCAAGAAGCCCACTGTTAGTTGAGAAGCCCAGCTGAAAAACCCTTGGCCCGGCAAAGGAGAAAGAACCGGCAGGTTATGCCTTCTTGGCCTCTGAGAAGAGCGATTCCACAGTCCCAAAAGCTGCTCCGGTGAGCATACCTGTGGCTTTGGGATGTGCTGCTTGAACACTGCCTTCCTTGAAGCTCTGCATGGACACCCTGGGGATACCCTTTCCGTCATGCTGAACGATATTCGTGGGATCCCTCAATGCCAGCTGGGGCTGACAGAAACTGAACTCAACGACATCTGGAAGTTGGCCACCCAAAGCCACTTCTTTCATGTTCTAAGCAACCTGAATTTTGTCTTCTCACATCATTTTTTTCACGTGAGATTCCATCTTTCAATGCTCTTAGATTGTTTTCTCCTTTCAGTATTTTTAGTTATTAAATGTATTCGCTGCCCGTCTCACTACAAGTGACTCTGGGTTGCTAACAGTGAAGATCATACCCAATAAATAGAAGTGATAAAAGTTAAAGGGATTCACAAGATGGCAAGAGGTTAAAATGGAGGTGGAGTTTTCAATCGAATAGCCACCTCCCAGATGATATGTGGCTACCCACCCAGGGTGAGGTCAGCCCCCACCCTTTTGGCCTTCCTTAAAGGCCTAAACCCGTGGCTTTTGTGGGCTGCCCTGGGCCTTTATGGAAGGCCAAAACGGTGGGGGCTGACCTCACCCTGCGGGGAATGGGGGAATGATGTTCCAAAGGGTAATGTGTGCGTCACTCACATTGGGCACCACAGAGAGTCAGGACTGGCTGAAGTCGAAGCCTGAACGACGGAGAGGCTGAGTCCTTGCAGAAGCCAGAATGCTCAGTGCCCCTATGGGAGACCCGACCGCCTGAGAAGAGGCTGGGTCCAGTACGGAAAGGAAAGAGGAGCTACATCTACCAAAGTAAGCTTTAAGAGAGAGCCAGAGTCTTGACTTTTGAAAGGCCCAGCACAATGTTCTTCTGTGGGGACCCCTGCATAGCTGTTTCTCTGTGAAAAGCAGATAAGGGGAGAGTGGACTTCCCAGTTTGTCCACCTGGTTTATTAATGCTCTCAAATACAAGACTTAACATGGTGTGGCTTCTTCACCAGGATCTTCTCTTTCACATTCCTGAGAACTGTATCTTGACTAGCAGTACAAATTTAGATTGTTTTCTTGCAGACATTTCATTACCCAATGATGATGTAACATCATCAGTGCTAGAAGAGAGGGGAGTTTGCTGTTCCTTCTATACCGATGATGTTACCTAGTTTGGTAAAGAAACATACACAAGGAAACAACCAAGCTCAGAGAGCACCAAGGACTGCACAGTTCAATCCTGAGCTACAAATATTCTCTTTTATCAGTACTAGTAATTTAATCAGAACACGCATTAAATTAACTTTTCAGCCCTATATACAAATTGTGATCTTAGAAACATGTCATATACACTATTTGTGACATAAAATATAGTTTCATAAATGAATTGTTTTAGAATTTTTTCGAATGGAGTGATGTACAATATTTTTTAATTTATCAGTGTTCAGGAAGTTTGAGTTGTCCACCATTTACTTAATTTCATTGCAAGATGCCTTCCTGAAAATACTATTTCAGGCCCAGTTCTCTGCCTCCCCCTTCTGCAACAAAAGCACAGAGAGACCCCCAAAGCTGATTTGACTTTTCTGCAATCCCCTGAACCTACTTCTTCAAAATGCTGTTAACTCCCTTTGATAGCTTGCTTCTGATATATTTAAATTATTTTTACAGTGCAGTTTAAAGTTATTAGGAAAATGCTCTCCAAAATATTTATGTTTTAAATTTTTCACTGTCAACTTTTATTTCTTTCCCTTGCTCCGATCTCATCCAGAGCTTTGATTTGCTGATATTCTGCTATGCATACAGTTGTCTGGTGACCTCCTTCTTTCCTGTCTGCTAGCTTTCAACATTTATCGCATTCACCACCCATTCATAAATAAATAAACAAACCCATCCAGATGCTTTTAGAGCTTATGCAGAGTTTTCCCTCTAGTTGTATTTAGAGAAGACATACATAAATGCTGTTGAGCAGCTTGCTTGAAACCCTAATAACAAACTGGAATGGGTAAAAAATAAACCAGTCTTTTCTTCTGGAAAATCCGCTCTTTCTAACATGTGGCAGAAATAGCCTGCCGGGGAGCAGATCAGCAGAAGAGCCAGTTAAAACAATAATGTCTGTACATTCTCTGCACATTGATGACAATCAACTATGATCTCAACTTTGCATTTCTGATCTTCACCGCAAGATGAACCCTTCTGCCTCTGAGCCTTTTATTTTTTTCATATCAGACATAACCTTTGAGCTACCAAGTGGGTTGAGCACTTCCGTTGGCACAACGTGGCAAGCAGTAATAACAGCATCACCAGCTCTTCTTAAAATTAGTTTATATCTGCTTCATATAATATTATTATTAGCAAAACACAAAACTGTTAAGCAAAAAATATTATTTAAGGCCTAGATGAAGAATATTTAATCAATAAAACTGAAGATTTTTCTTTTTTTGCTGCTTTCCATTTGGGTATCTTTGCTGCAATTATGTTTTAAAACTTCCTTTTTAAGAAATTCTCATCCATCTTGAGCAACTTTTCCCATTAATCTCTTCTGTCTCAGAGCCCTATTTTTCCATTGATCTGAATTTATTAAAAAATAAACTTTCTTGAAGTCAAACATATGCCTCTACCTACACTCACCTTTGGGTTTCCTTAAAACTTTATATAATTATTGCTATTATTTCAAGAAAAAAAAGAAAAGTGATACAAATATACATTCACAGAAATAAATAAAATATAATAAATAAAGAAAAAGAAACAGAGTATGCAATAAAGTATGGGCATGTAGCCAAAAAAATCACAATTAACCATTGGATGGAAGAGTTTACATGACTAATATATATTCTAGTATACTGTTAACAGAAGGGGGCACGATGGCCTAGCGGTTAAGACTCTGGGCTTGTCAACTGGTTGGCAGCTCAAGTTTGAGACCCAGGTCTTGCCACGTAATGGGGTGAGCTCCTGTTACTTACTCTAGCTCCAGCCAACCCAGCAGTTCAAAGCGTGTAAAAATGCAAGTTGATAAACGGGTACCAACATTGGTGGGAAAAGTAACAGCATCCATGCACCTCAGTGTATAGTTATGCCAGCCACGTGTCCATGGAAGCGTCTTCGGACAATGCTGTCTCTTTGGCTAAGAAACAGAGATGAGCACCATCCCCTAGAATTGGTCATGACTGACAGGGGAAATCTTTACCTTATACTGTTAACAGCTTACAGCACTATAAGACATTTTATATCAAATTTCTGGTCGGGAAATGTCTGTATTAACTATAAAAATATGTGGTTAACACTTAAAATTATTAAGAGAAGAGAGTCAAATAAATAGTAAACAATAGAGAGAATACTGTAAATAATGTGTAGACTGTATGTCTGATTAAAATGTAAACTTTAGAACTCAAATTTGGGGTGTGGCACAATTTCATGTATAGAATTGTCATCCAGAAGTGGTTTCCAAGTAAGACTGTACATTGGATTTGTTTTTTAGTAAACATAAAGTTATTCTAGACATCAAAGCACATTCCCACAGTTCAATTAAACATTCTTCTACAGAGGATCAGAGACTCCAAGTTGCTGAGTTTCCTTCCTACAATTCAGGGCGATGTGGTTATATCTATTACTGGCAGTATCATTTCATCAAATGTATAAGAGGAAAGAGACTATGCATGTCAACTATCTGAGATCAGTACCAACCCTGATCCTGCTGGCTTTCTGTAAGGCCCTGAACCCTTGGATCTGTGCCCTCGCCTGAGGCCCTGGGTGGGTGGGTGATGAAGCCCAGTGATAGCCTCCTGGTTGGGTTAATGGTTAGTCTACGATTCCAGCTGCTTATCTATTTTGACTGTAGGCCACCCAGAGTCATAACTGAGATGAGCAGCTAAATCATTTGTAAATCAAACAAACAGTAAATATATCTAGTTGACTCTCTCCTACTCAGGGCAAGAATCCCCAAAACTACTCCCACCAGTGGCCAGCCAGCTCCTCTTTGAAAGCTCCATTGAGGAAAAGTACACCATTCACTGCTTCACAGCCCTTGCCATTAGGAACAGCTCCTACATTCACCTCCTAACAGTCAGGATGAATCGTCCTTTTAATTTCAACCAGTTGGTCTTCATCCTGCTCTCAGTTTCATCAAAAAAGAGGTCTACTTCCTCTTTCAGCTATCCCTAGACCAGAATTTACATCTTCACCATGGCCAACTCCTTAACCATTACTCATAGGGCCAATTTCCAGGTCCCTTATCCTACCAGTAGCCCTTCCAACCCATTCCATGTTCCTCATGGCCCTTTTGAACCCAATATAATACTTCAACTGCAGTCAGACTATTATGCCCCACAATCAGGATTAATTTTGTTCCTGGAGGCCAAGGTTGCATGCCCTTTTTACCTGCTACATTACACTGCTCGCTCATGCTCACCTGATGGTCCACCAAGGTCCCTAGAACCTTCTCACAAGAACTTCCATTTAGCCAGAAATCCCCACTCTTGCATCTAACCATTTCATTTTTCCATGAAATGGAGAATTTTACATATCACCACTGAACATCATCCATCCTATTGGATCTGGCCCAAAGTTCAAGCCTGTTAAAGTCCCTTTGAATTGTGATATTGTCCTTTAAGTTGTTAATCAATCCCCCTTGTTTAGTATAATCTGCAAATGTAAGCTTGCCTTCCATTGCATCTTCTGCTTATTTACAAAGAAGATGATGCAGAACCATTAATGAGAATCTTTTGGGTGTGCTTATTCAACTATTGCAATGCCACCAGTCCATAGTACCTTCTAACTAATAAGTAGTCTTCCATTTTGTCTTGTTTTTGTTACAGCCTTGATCCATGCTTCAAAGGGACCACATGATTCCCATGCCACATACACTTCCATGGGTTTCCTTTGAGATGGGGAGGGGCATCTTCTACCATTCCTCCTTTTGTAACTAGCAGCTGTTCTTCTATGCTCCAGCTGTTGGTCCCCTGTTCAGAAGGTCTCTCGTTCCTGCTCTAAGTGCCCAGAGCCTGTTTCACTTCACAGCATAAAGGACTGAAAGCAGTTTCTGAAATCCTGCACTGCAGAAGGCCTCTGAGATTACATTCTTTGACAGTCACTTTTGTCCACTGAGGTTACTCTTCTCTTTCTTGATCTGCTTTCTTGTGGAAAAGCATTTCTTCCTCTAGCACTTCTTTGCTTTGCAATTGTTTTTCTTACTTTTTCTTCAACCACAACCGAGATGTAGGAACACAAACCAAATACGCTGATATATAAGGATTAGGTCTATTTGCACATTAAAAATCAATTTTGACATTTCTATAAACCTGTCACAGAACACATTTTCCTTATTTGCAGAATCCAATACAGTATGATCTTGAAAAAGCCTTGGCTTGAGCTGAGCTTATCTACCATCTACACATCCACAACTAGATTCATGCATCACACCAAGCTACCATGAAGTTTGCTAGCTGTGGTTTAATACAATGTACAAACCTAGTTACTGCAACCATGGCTTAAAGTTAGTTGTCACAAGCATTTCACACATGAAATGCACATGAGAAACACAACAATTACTCAGGGGAGAAAGAAGTTTTACTAACTGCTTCACAGAGGCTTGTAAAAGCATCCTTCCACTGAGTTCCAAACCAGAAAGACACACAATGTGGGGGGCAGCCTGAAGATTCAAACATGATCCACATAATTGGCAAAATTGCAGTGCCCACATGGACTGGGGCTCAGTGGGGAGGAAATGTACCCTCCCCCACAGATCCTGCTCCTCTATCCCAAAGTGGAGATCCTGGAAGGACAGGCATCCATATTGTCCAGCTCCCTTCTGTAAAAGCCCCTGCAAACAGGATGCCACCATTTCCTGTTATTTAAGTAGCCGGCCATGCCCATTCCAGGAAGAAGCCCTGCCTGCGACTGAAGCAGGAGAGCAGCTGAGATGGCCTGAGTCAGCAAAGGAATCAGCTTGCTAGCTGGGAGGGAGAGAGGGAGGAAGCCGAGACTCCTGGAAGTGAATGGAAGGAGCAGGAGGGGCAACCTCAGTGGATCCACTCTACACACCCACATGGGGTTTGGAAAACCATGGAAGGAAATCCTGATTTCTTTTAGAATGGGAAGCCGCTTCTCAAGGGAGCTCTTGTTAAGATGAGCTGCTCTCTCAACCAGTGCTCCAATCCCCTCCTGCTTTTTCTTCCCATCTCTACATAGGAAGTGAAAGCCCACTTTTTACAGTGGGGCAAAAAAGTATTTAGTCAGCCACCAATTGTGCAAGTTCTCCCACTTAAAAAGATGAGAGAGGC
>JANHZU010002078.1:169208-180314 GCA_032468055.1 Acrochordus granulatus | reverse complement strand
TTAAATTTGTATGCCCCCGAAATCTGAAGACTCTCGGTGGCTAACAACATGGTGTTATGCTGGAGAAAAGAACATTTAGGAGGTAATGATAGTTATCTTTAAATGTCTGAAAACATAAATGATGGAAGAGAATTCTCCTTTGTTCCAGAAGGCTAGACTAGAGTCAATAGCTAAAACCTAGAAAGGAACAGATTTTAATAGAAAATATTAGCCCAAAATTCTTAGAGGAAAAATTGTGTGATAGTAAAATAAACTGCTTCAAAGAGGAAAAGTAGTTTATTTTATTGTTCACTTCTATCAACTGCTTCAGATGGTAATGAATTCTAAATTTGGTAGTGATATTACACATATATTTCTCTTGTTTTAATTTTTCACATAGTTGAGCAAAAGTTTTGTTGCAAGTTCAAATGCTGTTTTTATCTATCTGTGCCTATTTATCTATCTATCAATCTATCTATCCATCCATCCATCCATAAGAGAGAGAGACTTCATTCCAAACCTCTCTGTCTCTGTCTCTCTCTGCCCTTCCCCCCCCAGGAATTTTACTGCTGGAACTCAATCATATCTATGTTTATGTCAAAAGAATCTCTATTATGTTCAATAAGGCCCACTGGCAGATGAATGTGCATTTTATTGCAATCTAAGATTATATTGTTAGGCTTCCTTAAGGGCGCTACATATCCATAGTTTGCATGTATGTATTGAGAAGTGTGAATGCTGGCAGATTTATAAATCTTGGATTAAGCAAAACCTTCAGACAAAAGAATTTTGATGTATCAGTCCTTGTGTTATTTCCTGAATGGGCAATTCATCTCCAAAGATGTGGGGATGGGAATCAGAGTCTACAGCCTGTTTGCAGAACACTGGTTAGTTTTGTTTGATATTCAATCAGAAAATGTGAGAGAGAAAAAGTGAGTTTAGAGTTGGACTTAGCTACAATTGAGGGTGCACCTTAAAAAAGGAAGGAAAAGGGCATAGATTAGTCTCTGAAGATTAGTAAATTAGTTCTATTATATAATTCAAATGTTCTGCTTATATTTTTATAATTCAGTTATTTTCACACCATTCAGTTTGTCTTTCTAATGCTTTCTCAGTCTTCAAAGAAAAGTGCTCCTTCCCAGGAATGTTGTTCACACACAAATAACTGACAATCATGATTTACTAAATTAGCTCAAATCTCCTGTGTTCATCCAACACATTGTACCACAAAGTGAACTGTCTGGGTTTGCACAGCATGACCCTTCCTTCTAGATGGGTTAGATCACCAGAACTGCCTGATAACTCTCTTTTTGACCCTATTCACATGATGGCGATCTTGCTTGCCTCTAGACCATTTATTCTTCACTAGATAACCTACCATATATATCTAAGTTGCGAAATGCCACTAGATGTCTACAAAATATCAGAAAATTCTCTCAATTCATTGCTGCCATCTAGTAGCCATTCAGATTTTTACAATCCCAAATGGTAACTCCAATTATAATTAAATCAAAATCTGGGTTTAAAAATCAGCATATTGGGAACCTGCTAAGAACAGCGATCTTAGCAATGCTGTTTTTCCAACCATCTAATAGGAGTGTACAGAAAACATTGTTTCATTAGTGCCCTGCCCAGTACTGAAGCAACAAACAAACAAGCATCTCACCTGCATTCCACTCAAATAGGAAATCAAGAAAATTGCTAGCATGCTTTCTCCATGTTTTTGGCTCCTGATTTGTAAAAAAATCTAACCGTTTCAATGAGATGAAGTAGTCTGGTATCCCAGTTAAATGTCTCCTAGTGAATGTGGCATATGCTATCAATTCTGGTATCAGCTATATTTCTAATTGTGTTTATAGGCTGCAGAGTGAGGAAAGATGACTTGACGAGTTTTAAAATATATGCTTTTAAACTGCAGGAACTAGAACTCATTGTATGAGCATTTCCGTAACACCACTGTTTCCAGCCAGCTGCACTTAACAAAATTCCTTCACGTAGCACAAAAGGAAAGCTAAAAATCAAACAAATGAAATGTTGCAACCTCACTCATTCCTGCAGGAAACTGACACAACCCTTATCAATTTAATTTTTCACAAATCAGGACAGTTTTCCACTTGAAGGACCTTTGAAACTAAAGCTCTCAGCTGGGAGGCAGGGTGAGGCAAGAGTTCTGAACTCTCCACAAGTACAGAATTTCATCCTTACAAAACTAAAACTGTATCTGTTTTTGCAATTTGGACTACTGAAGTTAAATACATCACCCTGCAGTATATAACTGACATCTTCTTTTCATTACAATAAATGAATATTTTATCAGTCACCAATCAAATTGGGTCATAGATTTGAAAAAATACCATAGGAACAGATAAAAGTTGCCTTTTACTGTTGTGTCTGTTGACGAGAAAATTTTAAGTAGACTTGGCTCATGTTCACACATGATAAAATATATATTTTCTTTCCCTCTCTTATATGTTATATTTTGATTTCACAAAAGCTATTTTATTAGATGTTATGCACTTGTGCATTATTTATAAAGTTATAAACAGGGACTACTGTATCTCCGTACTCAAGAAACCTTATTCCCTCATTTATTCAAATATGACGACAGTTTGATAATTGTTATTTCCAAGCTTTAGGCAGCAAGTGTGTTGAAAATTTGGAATATAGAGAATTATTACTTGTTATAGTATAGTGTATCCTAGATTCTGAACCTCACTCCTCTATCTATGTACCAATCTATAATTACTATACTTTTATACTGTCACTTTCGCAATAAATTTATCTTATTTCAGTATGGATTGGAAATGTGCTCTGGTATGTACTGGGACAAATATAATTGAGAAAGTCCTATGAAAATGTGAGCCACACCTGCCATGTTATACTTGGCTAACTGAATCTTACAACATCACCCAGACTTTGGAATTCCCAGATTTATTCTGAAGTCTGTTTCCTCAACTTAGAGAGGGTGACTAACATTTTAGACTGTGAACCAAGAATCTGAATTAACTACTTAAGTTCTCAAACACAGATATGGACATTCTTGATGCAGTAGAAGATAACTTGGCAGAAACATTTTGGGAAAATTAAGTTTTTTCCCATTACCTCAGCAGTATTTAGTGACACAAAATAGCACAATCGTCCATAGTTAGGTAATACTAGGTAAATCAGAGTTGAACAACTTTCAAGGATTAGAAATGATGTCTGTAGGCTTCCAAAATAACTTGGAAGAAGTGAATTTGAAGATCAGCATGAAAGTGAACCCTAATCTCCAAAGAGTTTATCCATGGCTCCAGTCTAGCCTTCCCCAAGATGATGACTTTTAAATACTTGGACCTCAACTTCATATCCCCTGTCTGGCATTATTGGAATTATCATTCATCTGGGAAGATTAACTGGTTCTCAAAGAAGCCTGATGCAATCTTATTTATTAAACAGCCATTCTGTTATTTCTAAAGATTGTAAACAAGGTCAATCAAATATCGTGGTACTTGGGAGGAAATGGAAGACATGGGAGTTAGTGCCACAGGCAGAAATATATTGCAGATATTTTTAAGTGAAAAATGTCTATCACAGGATAGCATTACTAAACTGGTACTGAGGCTGGGCAGAAAAGCTGACGTTCTTTCTGCTAATTTTACCACTAAAAACAACCAGCATTCTGGCGTTCTGTACTGACCAACGCATCCAGATGCCTATGATTTAAAGCCATGGCATCTTTTTTCCCATTGATATGACTTTCGTCTGTGGCTGGGCTGTACATAGACATCACTGGGAAGCTAGCAGAAAACTGGAAGTCGGGAAGAAAAGAATTACGTAACTCTCTTCAAGTTATCTACTTTTCTGAGCAGAAGAAACTTTTGACCTGTGAACTTCCACATGCAATATGAAGTGGTATCCTCAGACTCAAACTTCATTTCAGGAAGGACCTAGCTCTACTTCAGATAAGATGACATTGTCACAACTACCCTAATTTCCAATAGCATTTCATCACGTGAACTCCCACCTGCAATCTGAAACCCAGACACAAGTTTATTAGGTATGATTCACAATCAGAATTTTCCAGATCGATGTGATCATATCTCCTGGGAATATCTTTCTTGTTTATGGACTTCCTAAAACTTCCCTTTAACGTATGCTCACCTGAGTCAATCACCATGTGAACCATGAATCAGACCCAGATGACAGAAGGACTTCGTTCTCTGCGTGAAATTACAGTATATGTCGCCATAGCCATTTTCACTGCAGCGATTTTTTTTACGACGGGACACGTTGCAAACTCCTAAAGCAGCTCAACAGCGCCCCCTGCAGTGTCTGACAATTTGGAACCATGCCAGGAAATATTGCTGGAGGCTTTTATTACGGTTTTATTCCCTAAAATGACTGAGGATTTTTTTTTTTACATTGTCATGCCAGGAAATCTGAACAGGCTAGATCCTATATCTGTCACCAAATGTATAGTTTTAATTTCAGCTCTATTTCTGAAGTGGCTACTTTGTTTTAAACATTTTATTTCTGGTCGTTTGGAAGGTGGATTTCAGCAGCAAAGGGTTCTTCTGATTTATTTAGCTAGACCACTGACATCAGAAATAGAGATACAGAAATGTGACTGGACATTTGCAAAAGGTATTAGACAGGATGAACAACAGTCTTTGTTAAGCATGTGGCTCTCAATGATGTAAGGGTCCCACAAATATGTTAAGCTGCCCAGTTTATCTCTTGAAAGGATGTGAATCAAGAATACAAAAATTATCTACTTCAGATTATCCTTTTCCGAAGGAAGGTTGTCCATATTGCTGTCCTATGTTCTTCTTCCCTAAGTAGGAAGGAAATCCTACATCCTATCCAGCAAGATTTTTCTGGTATTTTAAATCAGAGTTCAAAAAAACAAAAATATGAGTAATTGAAAACAGAAACAAAAGCTCTCATTTGTCTTCCTTCTTCTGTGCTGGAGGAAGAGATGGAAACTTAGAGAAGGCTAGGATTAACCTCATTATCCTAAACCATGTTTAATCATTTTAATTCCTTTTTGTTGAAACAAGACATGAAGCATGAATAATTCTTTAAAAATAATGAACAAAAGAATCACAACCCCCCAAAAATAAAACTTACAAAAAGGCATCAATGCAGGTAATAAATATATTTTGGCCTGCAAAGATCACCAGCCAAAGGAAAAACTAATATGTTTCTGTACTGCTTTTTAAGAAAATTTTACAAAATACAGTGATAAAATTATGTAAATTAAAATACTGCAAATATAAACATTGCAAGAATATAATCATGACAAAGGTAATGCAGAGGGAAAACAAGATGAAATAAAAGCAAAACTAAATAAGTCCTTACATCTTCCATAGGGGAAATGTCTTATGGTATTTGTAGCATGTGAATTCTGACCTCCTCCCACATAAGCAGCCTTTAAAATAAATGGTACCATTCACCATTTAGTCTCCAAATATTTGTTTTAAAGCTGCAAATTTATGAACTCATGATGCCACTTGAATGCATGTTCCTTGCCTTAAATGGAAAGCCACTTCTCATATTATCATTGCAAAATCAGGATTGCTATGCTATGGAGTTTAAAGCATAAAAAAGCCAAGACTGATATAACTTGTATATCAGACAAAATTGCCCTTTTCCCAAATTTGAATCATATGGACATTAGGATAAATTGTCCCATAAAACAGAAAATATACTATTTGTCTTCTGGGTACCACGTAACTCACCACCACCACCAAATAAGTAGAAGGAATGTTAAACTGTGATTGTAGATAAGATTTTTATTAAGAGCTACTTGCAACATGTTGACACTATTGGTGCATGCAGGTTAATGAAGAGGTAATTATTTGCATTTCTAAAAAAATTCTGAGTTAAAAATGTTTTGCTCCTTATCTCAGATTTGTGTGGTTCTGTGGCTTTGAAGTTTGATTTACTCGTTCATTTTCCCCCTTGCAACTGCTTACGTAGTAGACAGAGATGATAGCAACTCTTCTACACCCCTAATACAAGCACTGTGTATTTTGATAGAAGACTTGAATGAAGCAGCTCAAAATGCTGACTGTAGTGCATTGCTGGAAGATGAAACAGCTAGTTTTGCTGTGACTTCAAGGGGACATTGTTGTCTAATTTAATACTGTTAATAACATTAATATTTAATGTTTCATTTTTCTCTGTGTATATAATTTTGCTTAAAATATGAGCTCAGCTTTTCAATCTATGTAATACAAAAACAATTCTTCAGCTACTCGTTATTCTGGCAGAATTCTCACTTCCATTTATTGTGACTCATGGCTGATATTCAGTTCTACAGTCTTTGGGCTTTGTAGTGTTTTGCATTCATAGGACTGAATTTAGTATCTTTCTGCAACACCTTAAAGAAGCTGCACCCTGTCCATGCAGATGCTTTTAAGTACTGTCAACAGATGTCACGTTCATGTTTTCATGAACTCATGAACACCGTGTGGTGATCAAATCTGAACACTGCACAGTTCTATTGCAATAATACAGATTCTCTCCCTACTACCACTTCCCAAATTAACTTGATCACCTGAATTCCTTGATATATTGAGACCCAAAGAAAAACACGCCAGTGCTGTTCATTATACCAGGATAAATTCTGAGAAATTTGAACAATTACATGCTACTTATTGATAATTTAATACTTTTTTGGTGGGGGAGGAAGGTGAGTTTCTCAGCCGACTATTGCAATATCTTCCAAATAATGATATCAGATAATGTTGGCTTTATTCTTTGGCTCCTGGATTCCCAATAATAGAAATCAATCTGATCTTCGCCCTAATATGTAAGGGTCACTTCTTAACTTCTCAAATGTTTTTCAATTTTAGCATATTAGAGTGGGCATTTGAAAAACTGCAACCTGTGGCCATGTATGCAAACAGTAAGATAATAAACATATGTTGTAAATACAGTCTGTGCTGGGTTCATGTTGCACTGGCAAGCAAATATGGTGCAGTCACAGTGCAAAGGAGTAAGAGGACAACTGTTGGTTTGTTCATTCTGATTGATGTCAGTATGAAATTCTACAATACTATATTTCATGTTCTTTTTTTCCTTCTTTTTTAATGGGGTATGGTGGACAAGAGATTGCTTTATTTCAGTGCTTAATGAAAAGAAATAGGAAATTTCCTAGAAAGATATGCTTTTAATCACTGCATAATGGTATTCTCTTTGTTCCTATTTATGGCAGACTCATTTGCCAGCATATGCTATTAGCAGATGGCATGCATAATTTCTTTTTTACCTTATCAGTTAGAGATATTTCCTCATTCTGACTGAAAATGTGCAAATATACAGTGTCCCTTTTCTGTTTTACAATTTAATTTGTCAAAAGCAGTATAATAATTTTCCAAACAGGATCTCTTTCAGAAACCTACTGTTTTCACAAATGCTCTTCTTGCCCAAAAATGCATGGATTGTATTATTGCTGAGTCAGCCTTCTATCAGTTCCTTCTCAGAATCAGCTGTTCAATAGGGAGCAGGCTTCAAAAAAGGAATAGCTTTATCCAGCATGTTGAAACATCCATCTATGCCACATAATTAGCGTTTTATGATACCAGGGTCTTGTGAACTTTGAACAGACAAGCATGCATTCATAGCTTTGCTAATACACATTATTCCAATGTAAGCTGCTGCCATGGGCTACTGCTGAAAATGGTTTATAATAGCTTGATGAACAGATCAGTCCAGTCTGCTTCCTTAATTTAAGATCACATAGAGATGTATGTATTAAAGGATGTGGCCCTCTGGCTTTGTTCAAACACAAAACTTTTTTTTTTTGCATCACAGTATGTTAATAAGCTTGACTTGGGTTCCTTCTTTTTCTCAAAGTACAAGCAGACCACATGGTGTATGGTCATTTTGTTCCTTCTGAGGATGAGCCCTTGTTGGAGTTTGAAAGCTAAAGGGAATAAAACCATCAGTTCTACCCCGGTGTGTGATTTTCCTCTTATTGAACAAGCAGTTTAGTTTTAGGATTGAATCCAGTCGAACCAATTAACCCTCATTTAGATTTACAGCACTACACTACCTGGTAGCTCTGATCCTTTCATGTTTTAATAAATGATGGTTAAAATTAATATTTTAATTAAATAATAATTTAAATGCAATATTTTAGAATGGTTCAGGAATGTGAAATCTTCCAAGCATATCAATGAGATTTCATCTGAAGAAGAAAGATGAAATCTTTCTTGATTGGTATCAATTGTCATGTCACCCAGGTTTGTTCATATAATGGTAAATCATACTTCACTGTTAAGCCACTCCAGAAGCATTGGAGTCATCTGCTGGATGAACTTTTACATGATTTGTTTTTTGTTTAGGTAAAACAGGTAAAATTATTAAATTATTTATCCAGAATCAGACTCAATAGAAACCAGTTCCATTTGTTTATTAAAAAAGAAAACAATGCGCAGCACTGATCTGCTGGGCCTAATCATGTCTCAGATTGCTCACACATCTTTGGAATACTTGTTAAATATATTTTCATTTATAAAAATAGAAAAAATGACAAAAATATTGAAATACATGCTATGGATTAAAAAAAACATAACTCAGAAAAACAAGAGCAAGGCATTGCCCAAGATGTGTATTTTAACTACAGTGTGTATTTTGAAGGTTGTGTGCAGACAGGAGGAGGCTCAGATCTTTTTACAAAAGAGACACTGCTGAAAATGCTGCTTTAAGGTTAAGCAGCTTATCTATCACTCTTCATTTATAGATCATGTATGAGATAAACATATCTGCAAATGTGAATAAATCTCTTGAGGAAAAACAGTCCTAAACAGACATATAAACTTAATTCTAAAAGTATTTTAACTATGTTCCTAAATTTCAAATATGAATATTTGATCAATACGATATGGGAATTTAACTCCTAAGTTAAAATGCATAATCTGGTCATGTATCTAGGAAATACTAATTTTATGATGAAGTTCTTAAGGTATTTCTTCAGCCATCAGAATAAATTCTCATCTTTTGAGTCATGTGAAGAACAAGTATATTTCTCTTTCATTTGTTAAAGGTGTTCTATTCAAAGTTTTGTTTCACTTGCTGCATCAGCTGATGCAACCAGATGTTTTGATAGGAACTTTAATAGCATCAGATTAAGTGGGAAATATGGAAGCCTGTTTTCTTCATTAGCTGCGTGTTTACTTCCAGAGGTGTAAATCAGTAGTTCTAATTTCAAATAAATCAATCCTCTAGTAATTTTACTCTGGTCATAAATAAGAGCCGTGGTGATGAGTGCAGTTTGATTCTTTTTAGGTGCTGCCTCTTTAAAATGCTAAAGGCTCTCCAATACTAACTTCTCAGCCTTAAAATCATGAGGTCTGGAGTTTCTCTTTTACCAGCAAACAAATTTACTTCTTCAAAGTTTCAGATAATTCAGATATGATATTGGCGCAAAGTACTTTGTTTTCAAGCCTTATAGCTTGAAAGATTATGCTGATGGAAAATAAGAGTTGAAAAACTGTAGTTGATAAAATCTGATGCATTATGCTATTTAGCTTGAATTAAGTCAGGAATGTGCAATTTTTTCCTAACCAAAGTTTCCTTTGGCAGATGAGTAATGTACAATATTGGGAAATCATATTCCAAAAATTAATGCATAGAATCAGTGCAAAAATTACCTAGATTTCATTTTATTACATTTAATACAAAATGATTATTCTCTTATCAAATATTTAATATTTGCTTCTTTTGTCAAGTGATTTTAATAAGTTTAGAGGTCTTGAAGCAGAAAAGAAGAAATAATTCAAAAGGCAAGAGAAGGAATTAATTCAGAACTGAGGACACAGATGAGGTAGCTTCAAGAGCAAACCAGGAGTAAAAAGTGAAGAGAAAGAGCCAAAACTACCATAGCTTATGTATGGAAGATAATTTCCCTTATTTAAGGGTGTGCACAAAATATTTCTAATGATGAAGACTCCTACATAATTATATTTAATTTGAATATTATTTAGATGTAAACAATGCCTTCATGTGGTGCATTGGGAAACAAGTTTTCATTGATAAATTTTATTTAATATTCATATTAAGGATCTTAGATGCCTTATAACAATTTCATATGTATTTCTCTTTTGATTTCTTTTTGCTATAGTTCAAAATGCCAGAAAGGGGCATGTGTTTGTCCTTGAAACTAAACTAAATGAGAAGACTATTTATTTTCTTCTCTGCATTAATGTTTCTCCTTCTGATTGCCCTCTAGTTTTACAATCACTAAGCTTTTCATGCATGGGTTAGCCTACAAAATCATTTAGAATGAAAATTAGTTGGACTGGTTAACAAATGACAGGTAATTGTACCTTCAGGGCTTGTTGATAGATTAGATATTTCAAGCTACTTTTTAAAAGTTTGTAACCATAAAATTCAAATTTCTTGGTCTTGGAAAAGAATGTGTGTTTCTGTGGGTAAGGCACAAAGGGTGATTGTTTAATATGGAGGAGTACGATAGTGGAAACCTGCAACTAAGAAAATCTAGCCATTCTTACTAGGGTGGGAAGCTATAAAGTTGTAAGCTATAAATGGAAGAAAGATATTTCCTGAGCAAGACCTAAAGTAAAGGTATCAAGAAAATCTAAAGAAAATAGTTAAATCAGGATAATAAAATTGAATCTGGTTGTCTTATTCAGTTATATCTCAGTTGATTAATAACTTTATTTCCAGATGTACTTCTTTTGCTTTTTCTTGTACCTGTATAAGAAGACCAGGAAGTCTCACATTATATATAAATTCCCTTTCATCTCAGTGAAGAGATTATTGTTACCAAGCTTGGAATAAGTTAGGAACTTAAGAAAGGATTTAAAGTTATTTGGATTTGGTGGCCTGTACTGTAGCTAAAAATCAGACATAAAATATTGCTGTAGTAAGTAGAGGTCTCCTGATCTATTTGATCAAACTGAGCCTGGAAAGGCTACTTATATATCCCAAAGCCTCTTTCAAGGTTTAAAAGCCTCAGAAACGTGGGGGGATTGGAGAGTAAAAATTCTGCCTTTGTATTAAAGGCTAAAAGCTGGTTATCTCTAAGTTGTGAACTGAATTGTTTATGAAGTTAGTAATTGAATTGCTGTGATTTTGATGACTGTTCACAAGCATTCTCAAGAACAATTTAATTGT
>JANHZU010002078.1:147187-163100 GCA_032468055.1 Acrochordus granulatus | reverse complement strand
ATGGATTTAGTTATGTTTTAATAATAACAGTTTATTTGTCATGAAACTTTGTCATGAAACTAAGAATGTTGCAATCATTTCACCAAACAAGCTGTGTTTCCCATTAATTATGTCTTTGAAATTTGCATGATCTTATGTTCTCTGTTCTCTTAACATCTGTTTTTGTACTGATGTAATTAATATGCAATCCCTTTCACTTGCATTTAAATGTCACTGTGCAAAGAAGCAGTACACTCAAAGCACAGCTGCAGTCTGATTTTGAAGTTCAGATTATCTGCTTCCAAGGTTTTTCAGAGGTGATTTGCCATTGCCTTCTTCCTAGGGCTGAAAGGAAGAGTGACTGGCAGGACTCAAACTCATGGTCTCCAGATTTCTAGTCTGGTTCCTTAACCACTGCACCAAAGTGGCTGTAGGTTAAACTAGGATATCAAAAATATCCCAGAAGAAGGCAATGGCAAATCAGTTTGATTTAACCAAGCCAAGCATGGTTACATGTATGTAGTCTCCAGAAGTCAAGCTCACATCAAAGGAGTCTTGATTTCATTCATTCATTCATTCTTTCATTCAATTTCTACAGCCGCCCATCTCAGCCAAGTGACTCTGGGTGGCTTACATTTCTAAAACTATAAAACAGTTAAAACTTTTATTTTCTTGATATCAGCAGAATATGAAGATATTGAATTTATGGAGTGACTTTTAAAACGATTATTACACAATCCAACAACCCTTTAATTAGCAAATTCTCAACCTCACATTCTTAGCTGTTGGAAGAGTTTTGTTCATTCCTGCTTAAGGCTATTTTCTGACATACTGGAATGGACAGAAACCCAGCAATCTGAAATCAAGTTCAGCCTAAGTCTACAAAGAGCATCTGCAAGATGCACAGAAGTAATAAACAGTGTAAATGAGGAATACTTCTTGTGTAATATGCTACTATATGAGTCATGATAATTCAGCAGGAACTTTAAAATCCTTTCTTTAAGAACTACTTTTCATGTGAGAATTTTTCCAAATATCATCTCCGGTGGGAAAAAGCATGTAACCATCAGGCATGATAATTCCATAAATACCTATTTCTGGGAAGACACAATTGGCTATAATTTCTAAACACATATAAACATACAATAATACAGTGATTGCCTATATGTGATTGCAGTACATATAAAATGTTATATACAGAAGTGATATCTATGAAGAAAAAAATGGTGTCTGAAAAAATCCACATGTACGAAACAGTTTGTACCTTAACAAGCCATCTGCTACCTTTCTGCTCCAAGTGTCAGTGAAAAACACAGAAATCTTGCCATTAAAAAAAATCAGTAGAACATTGTCAATTCTATCACAAGGATCTAATCACAAATTTCTCATTGTGGTAGATTCCAAAAACCTGCCTTCTGTCCCATTATTTCTGGTTGTTTCTGGTGAGAATAAAGGAAGGGAGCTCTACTGGGGAAATAAGAGAGTCTGCACATTCAAATTTTTTGGTTTAGCATAGTTTACTTTTATTCCCATTTTTTTTACTGTTATCATTGAAGACAATTGCTATAAAAGTTTAATTTGGTGAGAAATATTTATCTTCAATGGAGATTTAATTTTTCTTCTTTTCTTTTTATCTCATCCAAAATAGTCTGTATTCTCTTGGTTCTTCTTTTAAATACTGTATTACATTGTATAAACTATCCTCTCGTAAAAGCTTTGCTTGAATCCCAAACTATTTTTAAATCCATGCCACTGTTTAGTTTATTTTTAAAAAATTCTATTAGTTTTCTTTTTACAGGCCTTCACTATTGCTTCCTAGTGTAACAACATTTAATCTCCATCTGAAAGTAGCAGCTTTATTTTTATAAACATTTCCTAGATTTACAAACTCTAATCCTCTATATATTTCTATATTTTGTACATAGATATTATCATAAATGTCAAGTTGTATTTTCATCAATTACATGCCCTTTGAATGTAAACAAAGTCATTATTTGTGCAGTTAATACACATGGGAGTTACTTTATCACAAAAAAATAGACAACCTGGAATACAGACTGGTTTTTATAGCATATATGCACCTATAGAAATAATTACAATAACTAAAATAGAAAGACCATTCATCTCATTATCTTAAGTGGGAGATCTAAATGATTGTCTCTCAGCTTATTTTTGGCTGTTAAATGCTGATGGGTTCCATAATTATTCCTTCTGTCTTCTCTTAGGAGTCTTTCTGTTTGAATGAGACTCAGACTGAAGAAATTTCAAGGAGAAAAAAAATCAAAACATTAAGTGCTGTTCTTGGAGCGTCCTTCAAGTAGGTGACTGCTCCTTATAAGCAGAACTCATAATTATGCAGCACCTTAACTATTTCCTTTATTTCTACATTGGACACAAAAGAGCTAGGTAGAAATTAGGGCAGAGATTCCGTTCTGAGATATGAAATAATGGTAGCTTATCCTAAACTCCATATACAGGTTATAACTTCAAACCTAAGCCATCTCACACATTTGATTGATCAGTGTCTCCTTTAAAGAAACTTTTTATCGATTACTTACTGGACTGGACTTACTTCTACTATTTTCAGTGGCCACATATGTCTACAGCAATCAGAGCAGTAGAAAGAAACATCCATCGAGTGTAGTAAAAATCATCCCTCAATTGCAGGTATAGATATAAAGATGTTCCACTGCATTTCAGCAGTTGCACACATGCCTTAAGGATCCCACTGGACCTAAAGATGCAGAGACCATAGGAAGGATCAGAATCTCTCCCTGATGTGGGTTCAATAATTTTAATTAACATCAGCTGATATCACATCCCTTTCCAGATTTATTTCCTTTAATTCCAAATTCATGTTGGATATGAGGAACATACAGTATATGAGTGGAGGATTGAAGGTTGTTTTTGGTAGAGGTGAGGTTAGCCTAGGGAATAGTTTACAGAAAGCAGTGAGAAAGGAGAGATTAGGCAGCAAAAAACTTTGGGCCATCAGGGCTATGATTCTCTCTCTCTCTAATTCTCCTTGCTATACATCCAATTTGAGAGAGGATTGCTTAGTCTGAAAATGCCTGATGAATTGTCTGCCCAAGGCATGAGCAATCTACACTTTGTTGCAGTATTTGCAATAGCTTAAAGAGATCTCACCTTTTCAAATGTCTTTTACTGGATGGCCCTTTATTAAATTTTCACTGATATATGAATTGTCATTGGTGCTTTTTAAAAATGTTTTATTGTTGTTGCTGTAGGCATTCTTTTAAAAATACTGATTGAATTCTATTCTGAAACATATTTGACTTGTTTCATATTCTGAAACAAATTTGTTTTGTATCTCGATTTAAATATCTAATTCTGTTATTGACATTTTTGCATATTATATTTGCATTATATTATCTGCACTGACTGGCAACAGAAGATCTACAGGTTCTGGCAGATCTCTCATTTTTAGTCTGTCTATTAGAATGATTGGTGAAAATCTGTATTCATATTTATGCCAAGCACTGAATTGTCTTCATTTTCTCTCTTTTAGTTAGACCTGGTGGTGGAATTAATAATTATTTTAGGTATTGATGTTTTATATTTTGGTTGACAATGCCTTGATTGCCCTTTGGTGGAAGGAAGGAAGGAAGGAAGGCAGGCATCTGACAATCTGATACTTTTATCTGAAAACAGCTGAAATTGAATGTAAAAATAATGTGCCAAAGTCAGACATTTCCATCTGTTCTTCATGTTTAAATGGCATACCGTTTCATGCCTTTCAACCATTGTCCACACCGTGGGGTCTGCTAGCATCTCAGAATCTTATCAGACCATCTTATATTCCTCCCTTCCCATCTGTCACATCTCCTTTTGCCACAAGATCCTGAATTTATCACAACGCGGATGCTAACACTCACATACCCATACCTCTCTCTGCCTGCATTGTCCCATCATATTGAGACTGAATTATGCAAGCCCTAAGTTTATGCTAATTTCACATTTGAATAATGTATTCTGAACAGCTATTTGCTTTGTCTCTTCACAAGATTTGGATGCAAAGCACATCCAGCTGAGATTAAAGTTTGGAATCAGTGTAATTGTGGGTGAAGCTTTGATTGCAAAGAGCTACTGTTTTGAGATCCCCTGAAAGATCCCCTGAAATGATTAGAACTCCAGACAATTATCATTCTTCTTTTCTTTCTCCTTCGAAACAGAAGACACTGCCACTTGGCAGAGGCAAAGACTGCACATTTACTATAATGTGGCAATGACAAAGCAGAACAGTTACTTAGTTTGCAGAATACCAGATTTTTCCTTTAGGCTTCTTTTGGATAGCTCAGCTGCTAATCTAATAAAGGCAGTAAATCTGTTTGCCTCTTTTGTCTGTTTCAGGCAAGCAAAGTATGACAGTGTGAATATGAGAGTGCAGCTAGAGAACAAGGAACTCCTCATCAAAAGATTTGTTTACTCTGGATACTCTCCCTCCCTTACTTTCCCCACCCATAAGAAGGGAATAAAAGGGAAGGGGTTTAAAGAGCAGTATGTCACGAAGTAGGAATCAGCCAGATACAGATACCCTTTCTTTTAAGGGAATATGTTGATCTACAGTACATTGGGACAGGAACATAGACTTCTGAGCCAACTTTCCTAAATCTACTGTCTTACAGAAATTCTGGTCTACAACTTCTGTCAGTCCCAGTCAAAGCCTATGCTAACCGGGAGTGATGAGAGTTGTACTCATCTGGTTATTTAGCATGAGAAGGGCTCTTAAATCTGTGTATTAGATTTAATATCATGCTTTTCACAATAGGGAAGGATTTCTTCTTGGAACTCCTTAGATGCATTTGTCTGCTTTATTCAAGAGTCTACGACAATGTTTCTTCGTCTTAGCAACTTTAAGATGTGTGGACTTCAACTCTGAGAATTCTCCAGCCAGTTCAATTCTGAGAGTTGAAGTCCACACATCTTAAAGTTGCTAAGGTTGAGAAACATTGGTCTACAGAGAAACTCTTCTCTGAGGCAAAATATTAGATTGGATGGACTCTGAGGACTGGATAACCTTTTGATTATATTCTACAGACTAACAAAATCTATGGGATTGTGAATTACATAGTAGGGCAACGTTTGAATGTCCTTAGGCAACATTATTTCATTTTCTCATAATGCTCAGAATTATGCCACATCAAAAGCATATTGCAAGAAATCAATTTTTATACTAAGTCAAATATTTTTAAAGCCCACCAAATATTTTTAAAGCCCAAGAATGTCCTAGGAAGCTCCCAAAAATTCCCTAATATCATTGTGTCTCAGCTCATACTGGGGATGTATAGGCTTCAGACCCAGAATTCTTAGCAATGGACTGGTATGAAGTATGAGAATTCCAGGACTTGAACTGTTCACATCCAGAAGGTGCCTGACTTGAGAGGCTGCCCTACATTATCTATCTATGATGTCCACTTATTCAGTGTACATTATTCTCCAGCACAATGATGACCAGATATGTTCGACTCTAATTTTCATAATTCCAGGTTTTCTAGCTACTACATGTTTGAAAAGCCCAGAGCAACAAAAAAGGTCCAAGCAAGACATCAAGCAAAAATAAGTTGGAGACTTAATACAGAAGACTCTAAAAATTAATGCAACAAGAGAAAATCAAGTCCAAATATAAGGAAGCAAACTTAAAATGAGATGAACAAAGAAACAAATTCATAAGAACCTGCACAGTTCTGAATAACCAGCTATTAAGATTCTTACTATTTATTTATTTATTAAATTTATATGCCGCCAAACTCAAATATAATTCTCAGCAGCTTACAATAAAAACTCCTTTATAAGGGAGTTATTGTCTCCTTTATTCTGTTCTTCTCACTTCATACATAACTGAACAAATACTTCATTAAAATATTGCTAGATGTTTAAAAGAGCTTTTTCCACATTATATTTATCAAGTTATGTAATGTGTAACATGAATACTTCCATTACTACTTTTCTTCTCCCCAATTAAAAATTCCTTTACGTGCATTTTTTACTATTTGTGACATGTGGTTACCATATCTTTGTGTCTCACAGTAAGAGGATGGAGCATGCAGAGAAGAATAGAAGAAAGAAAATCAAAGTGGGTGGGAGGGAAGATTATGACGCAGAAGCCTCTGCTAATTCTCTCTAGTCTCGACTGTAAAGCAAAAAAAGGGGGGGCATTCTTTAGTTCTATTTATTGAATTAATATTTTCTGCCAACTGGGTTTCTTTGACTGGTTAAATAATCTGACACTTCTTCTTCAAGCAAACATCCACAGCATTCTTCAGTGCTGTATCATGGAATGCCTCAAAATATCTTCTTACTAGTGTTCACCACAAAGGAAGGCTTTAAATCTAAAACAGAAAAAAACTCAACCCTGCTGAGGTCCAGTGATACAGAAGCCAACACAAGGCACATTTTTAACAAAGGGGGAGTCTGTGTGTTTGTGTGAGTGGAAAGAAAAAGCATTTTCAGTCTTGGTTAGTGTTTTCAAAAGTCATAGTTTCATAGACTGACTTTTTATATCTTTAACATAAATGTCAGTACTGATTCAGCTATTCATCATGTGACAGATTTATTCAAGAAACCAGATGTTTTGAAAAAGCATGTATGATTGTTTCGGGTTTCATTTAAAAGAAAAAAATGTAGTTGCAGGGGAATCCTTGACAGCATAATTGCACTGTACACCATAAGCAATTTCTCAGCTGCACCCACTAAGGCAACATCCAAAAGCAGAGTCATGGGCACACCCTACTTTAGCTTTTCTTTGTATAAGAAGTAGTCAAACATAAAGCGTGCAGAATAGGGGCATCTGAATTTTGCAAATGGAATTTTCTAGGAGTCACTAAATTGTTGAGCCACCAAGAATGAAAAAAGGTAGATAAAAGAATGTAGATTCTAGAATTCAGTCATTTTCTTGTCCAAACCAGCTTTTCAAACCTGCTGTCTTCCAGTTGTATATACCTATTTGTTGGATCTGATGGGAGCTGTAGTCCAATATTTTGGATGGCACTTTTGAGAAAAGCTGCTCTACTCACACAGCAGCTCTTTCCACACACAACAGCCATATCAGTCTGAGATGAGTGACACTCCTCTGTTTCCCAACAATGTCATGGTGCCTGTCTATATCCTGGGCATTTCAGCCAATAAACTTTTGACTTACTTTGCATTACACAAAACCATGCAGACAGTTTTGCAGAAATTTCAAGGCTTCATCTTGGGCAAAGCAGTACATCTACCTCTAGGAATATAAATATGTAAAGGTAAGCAAAAGAAAATTCAAGAACAAGGCTCAGAAAAGTTGTTTTCATGAAAACTTTATAAAAATAACACAGTAAGAAAAATCAACAAATGCAGAATCTAGGATTCCACCATATTGTTGTGTCATCTCCAGGATTTAAATCCCCTTTTCCTTCCCTTGAGAGGCTTCTTGCTTTCCTGTGGTCAGCTTTGGATGCTACACAGTGTTTTAATAATAGTCTTATCTGATCTTGGAATCTTTTCTTCTAGCCTTGTCATCTGCAGCCCTCATAGTTATATCAGGAACTCTTGTCTTGCTCAATTTCCCACCTCTATGAGTTGCCTCCCTCACACTTCAGGTAGGCTCCTTTGATGCCTTATCATCATTCCTTTTGCCTTCACTCAATGCAAGGGGTGGCTTTCAATTTTCCCCCACAAGATCTTTTTTTTTTCATTGTGAAAAGAAAATGTGGGGAGAGAAGAATGGGTATCAAATCAACTCACTGCCATTTTTTGCACCCTTGTAGCTGGAGAAAGCAGTGGTTGGCTTCATAGAAAATGAAAAGTAGCAGTGGCAACCCTTATGCAGCAGCACATTGTTGCTGAATAAATAAGCAGCATAGCTAGTAGCTGTTTGTCAGTGCCCAAACAACTTTAGTGGCCTGGTATTTGTTCTTCTGCATTGCAAGTCAATAATCAGAAATCAGTTCAGTCAGAGATGTGAGCTAAAGACTCAAGAATGGACTTCAGATACATATTGCTGCTTCATGCTTGGTTCTTAAATGTAACCAACTTGACAGTGATGTGAGATACTTGCAGGTTTCTTCCTAAGTTCCAGGTTTATTAAATATATCTATGTAATAAACTGTTATGCAAGGATTCAGGATAATCCAGTTAGTCTTCACTGAATCTTTCCCAAACTTATGCCTTCAGGTTGTTAGTTTCAAAGAATTGTGATCTTTGGCTGGAATTCTAAGAATACAGACCAAATATTTCTTTGCTGTGTTTGATTGGGGAAGACTGAATTAAAAATTCTAAGAAATAACTGCAGCACTTCTGGTAGAAACTAAAACAGAAAGGACAGTGTGCCAGGAGTAATGCAGGTATTTCCAGATGAGAAGACTAGATAGGGATTGATTCATAACACTTGATTCTATTGCAAAACATTTTAAAACAAATACAAAAAATAACACACTTTTTTATAATTATATGAACCTCTCATTGTGGGATGCAATTCATGGAACTGGGAAGTAGCTATATTTAGCTCTATCTCTCCACATAAGAGGCCTATATTTAAAGTCCCTTTTACATAATGAAGAACACAGGAGTTATTTTATTTATTAACAATTTATATGGCTGCCCAACTCTCACACAGGTGACTCTGGTTGGCTTACAACATTAAAATCCACAACATAAAAAACCATAACACCCCTTCCCCCATGGCAGCAGCAACACGATCAAACCAATCACTTTATCAGTTCCATCTCCATTTGGGGTCCTCAGGCCCACTGACAAAACCATGTCTTCAGGACCTTTCAGAAAAGCAACAAACTGGGGGCCAATCATACCTCTGGAGGATTAATGTTCTATATGGAAGGGGCTACCAACAAGAAAGACCCTTTTTGTGGTCTCACCAGATGTATAATAGATGGGACTCGCAATACATTCTGCCTTCTCATCCTGATGGGCTGGAAGGATGTAATAGATAAGAGGCAGTCCTTAAAATAGCTGGCCCCCTCCCAATATTATAAAGATTGTATGCTCGAAGACTCAATGAAGAAGGGAAGCTTCATCTTTTTTTTCCACATATCCCTTATGCCTCTGGATTCACCATAAACTATATGTTACCCCACTACTTTATATTGCTCGGCTTCCTGCAAGCTTTCTTGTGTAATGCAGGAGAAAGCATATCCTGTGGCCCTGAAGGCATAAGCAATTGTCCCAAAACTTGCATGTGGTTCCCCCTCCATTGAACATGGTAGCAATTTGTAATTTTTAATATGGCAAAGAATAATATCATGAAATAAAAAGAGAAAATGGTGGAAAACATTAGCAATCATTCAAAGTTATAACCAAACTCCCAGAAGATACTCATGACTTAGTTCCAAAGTTCTGATGACTGGAGTATACATATATCCTGTCATTCTGTGACCACATTTTGAATGCTCAGCAAGCAGCCTGAATTTATGGCTATTTGCAGAATCTTTCAGTCACATGAGCAGGATTTACAATGTTTTTGCTTCCAGTTTCTGGCAGAAAACAACCTATAGCAAACAATTGGTTCACTTTTTGACCATTGCAGATGCTGGGCTTGTTGGCCGGAAGGTTAGTGGCTCAAGTTCGAGACCCAAGCACCACTGCATAATGGGATGAGCTCCCATTGTCTGCCTAGCTCCTGCCAACCCAACAGTTTGAAAGCATGTAAAAATACAAGCAGATAAATAGGTAGCACCCTTGGTGGGTAGGCATCCGTGCCGCTCAGCATATAGCCATGCCAGCCATATAACCAGAAGGTGTCTTCAGACAAATGCTGGCTCTTTGGCTAGGAAATGAAGATAAGCACGGCCCCCTAGCATCCGACACGACTGGCAGGGGAAATCTTTATTTTTATTTGCTTAATGACCACCACAAAAAAAGCTTGTAAAATTACCCACTTTACAGCTGTCACCACTTAAAATTCAATAAATCTATTTTTATTTTTAATTACATGTTAATATTTTTTATTTATTCGTTTATTACTGTTTGCCAACAGGCAAATATAATCCAATTTAAATAAATTTAGAACTAAATGTGGTCTTCTGTGCCTGCGTTCCCCTCCCTATCTTATGAATCCCTGTATTTAAGTTGTTCCTTCAGTTATTTTATATTCAGCTTTTTATGTCAGGGAAAATGTAATTCCTCTAAAAAAACCTCACACTGGTTATATGATTAATACTTTGACCTTCTGAAAGTTTGGCTGTAGAGGAGCCCCAAATCTAAAACAAGTAAATGCTTTGCCTAGTAACAAAACTCTATTTTTTCTTTTGACTGCAGGGTAAAAATTATCCTTAAAGCAAAGGAACAGTTTATTTACCAACGTGGCCCAGCCCTTCCTAATGGAATCCCTTCTTTTTGACAGCAACAAAGGGAAATGAAGGCTGACAGAGCTCAAGGATACCAATGTGTTCTGAAGAAAATTCTATTCCAAGGACAACTACTTTGTCACAGGCAGCATTAGGCCAATCTCCCTATCAATGGTGCAAGGCAACGCTCAGAGACTCTGCCGAGGACACCTCATCTTACTTCTTTCATTAGACGAGAAAATAGTCATCAGGAGATCTCTTGCAAAAGACAACCTCCAAACTATCTTACAAAACGGCCACAGTCATCAGTCATCTGATAAAAATAATGACCTAATAAAAAAAAACCCTCCAGCAATACCACAATATTTGGATGGAAACCAGAGGTTATCCCCACCTCATTCAAGTCCAAACATGCCTGAAAGCTAAAGCCAGTGGGTTTCAAAAGAATTTATCTTCAGATAGATGTGATTATAAAAACCAAGCATGCCAACTTAATGAACTGAAGGATTGGGCTATAAAGTATATTTTTAATCCTTTGTCATGGGCTTATTTTTCGTTATAGTGATAAATGGGATTTTAAAAGGAGCTTCACTGAAATAATAGAATAAAAATAAGTGAACTGCATTGTCATGTATAAGATTGAATTACTTATGGCTAGTATGAACATCCTGGCTCCATCACCCACTTACTGGCTGCCTAGTGAGTAAGTGGAAACTCACAGCATTGCTAGTCCTGAACCTCAAAGCACAGGTCCATAGGTACAGAAGACATATAGCTTGATGAACAGGAGGATAAAAGTAGTCCTGATCAGTGCCTTATAGGGCTGACAATAATTCCAAACTGAAAACCACACAACAACAATGGGCCTTTGGGAGGGGAATTCTTTTTAAACCAGGTGAAATTGACCAAGAATTCTTTGAGTTTCCTCTTCCTGCCCAAGCCACAGGGGGGAAAAGTGGTAAAACTGGTGTTTGGAGGCTTTACATTTAATGAGTCAGAAGAGGTAAATAAATGGGAATCCATACGTTAGTGATTGGGATAAACATGACTCAGACAGAGCATCAGGTCCTCACTGTTACCAAACAAAAACAAAAGAAGGGGTTAAAATCCAATAAAGGATTTTGTAAGCCAGCTTCATTTTCAGATCTTGTATAGCAAAGAAGCAGCTGAAGATGTATTGCTTTCCTGTTTGGAAAACCTTGACAGTTGTTGGGGATCCCAGCAGGATAGGAGTAGTGGTCCTTCCTTGTGAATTTTCCCTACGAATTTGGTTAAGTTGCTGAATTAACTAATATTTGTTCTGATGTTGAGTTTATATCCACTGGAAAGGATCACATGAAATAATTTATCTAATTAGAGACCATTCAGCAAAGCCTAAAAGTCACTGCTAAGGAAAGAGTTTGGACTGCCAAGTATTTTGTGTTTTTTTATGTGCAACACTTGATTATTAAATTGCCCAAGGTGTGGGGAATTCAGATATTTAATCAATGCAGTACAGATTCAAAAATTTTATAAAGTTCTGGGACACTTAAATCTCAAGATCTTTAAGATCTAAGCTATCCATAGATGAACCAAATAAGGGATAATTATGATCCCTAGAGGTGTCTCTAAAAAGTTATTGGCATAGTTTCCCGTTAGTGGAGTTAATGGCCACAACAGTTTGTCCATTAAGTTTACCATGGATAAAATAACTCAAAGGAAATTCTCCCCAACCCATGAGAAAGATAGTGCCATTTTGTATTATTGCCATTGCCTGTTATGATCAGGGTATTCCAAAAATGTTGATTGCACCCTCATTACCAAATTATTCCCAACAGATAAAAGTGAAAAAAGTTTGTACAGTAAACTTATTTCACATGTCCAGTTCTTTAAACTACTTGAGTCTATTAACCATTCTATGCAATGCAGGAAAAAATAACCCCTATACATTGAATCATGTAGATAAATAATAATTGAATAGTATGATTTCCAAGATGCTAATCTGCATTGTCTGTATTCTTAAAATGGATGAAGGAATAAAAGCATGCATGTTTGTACAACATAAATTGCCTTGTCATTCTTTTTATTGCTTGCTTCACAGGTCATCTCAATTTTTTTGTTTCCAAGAAGGAACATGTTTATTAATATGATACCTGTTAGGTCCCCCCTTGTTTTTTTTTAAAAAATAGATTATTTTAGTAAACATTACTAATAGGCAGCTAATATGTTAGGCTAATAATAGCCTAACCTGTCTTTCCAATGAGGGAGTCAGGCCTCCAAAAACCCGAAAGGCATGCTGAGGATCTTCTGAACCATTTCCTTTATTGTTCTTCACCTATGGGCAGAAATCTTACCAAGCTAAAGCAAACTACTTGTAACATTAACAATGTAATCTTAGAATTCCTAGGAAGGGGCTGCCTTAACTCTCTCTTCTTCCCAACCAAACTATCTAAACTTCACTTTTCCTTGCTCCTCTGGAATGCATTTCATCTCTCCTGGGAATCCAGACATAGAGGACTCCATGGAAACCCCAGTTGCATTTTTAAACAATAAATTAATAGATGGCTGCAACCTCATGCTTTGTTTGCCCATAGACACGTGTGTTTTGTAACTGATCTTATCCAATGTTAGCCATAAGTTGCTCTCAGACTTTCAGAAGTACTCACTAATGCGTAAGATTGAGAACCATGGCACTAAGTCGATGTTTCTGTTTGTTGAATTACTTATAATTGGCTGGGTTTCAGCAGAGACAGTTTAAGTGGGTGGCAGCATATCTAATTGTGCTCAGCCCTTGAAAAAAAGCACACCCCAGCCCACCTCACTCCAAGAATAACTCTTCTCACATGTCTTCTTGCTGCTGCTGTTGCTGCCACTGCCCATAATTTCTTCCTCCTGCTCTGGTCCATTTTCTTCATTCCTGTTGAACTAGTAATGGCACCTACAGCCAACTCTTCCCTGGTCAGGTTGAATGCAGAGAAGCAGGGGGTGAGGGATTAAGCAGTGGCTGCTGCAGAGTGGAGAAAAAACCCACTGCTCTGGCAGGCAACCATCTTCCAAAGTACATGAAACAGGCATGATGACCTGCCTATTGGAAATCCAGAGAGTTTTCCAAGGTGGCCGTCCCATCTTTAGTAAGGTGGCCATCCCACACCTCCAAAATTATGTTCATTTCTTGTCTGCTTTTTTTCCTCTGCTTTGCTTTTCTCTCCTTTGGGTTTGAGTTGGTTGGTCTGTTGGTTGTTGATGATGGTAGTGATTTGCTTGTTTATTGAGGGAGCTATGTTTAGTTGTAAAAAGAAAAACTTCCACCATAACCCTATGGACACCCCAGTCTGACTATTGTCTGACCAGCTTTATCTCTACGGTCTTGCTGTTAGGCCAGGCCCCTCCCAGCCACCTTTAAGAGGGAGGCCAAAAATGCCTGAGCTCCTGAGAATGTCATTCCCCAGAGTTGGGGAGGAAGGTTCTACTAGTAGGCCAGAAGGTGCCTTCTTCTCTGCTGCCTGCAATGCCTGGGGAAAGGGAAGGGAAGAGGGAGAAAGAGAGAGAAAAACTGTAAATAGAGTCAATTGACAGAAGATATTTGGGCTTCCAAAAAGCTTTTGATAAAGTTCCTCTCCAAAGGCTTGAGTACAATTATTAATTATGGGTTAAAAGGATAAATGCTCTCGTAGGTAGGTGGTTAAAGACTGGCTAAAGGAACAGAAACAGCAGATACTATAGGAATAAGTGGACACTGAGAGAAATAACACTTATGGATTTTTGTTTTCTTAATGTAGCTGAAACGGGGAACAATTGTTGCAGCAATTTTGTGGATGTGCAGAGGACAAAAAGTGAGGAAAATTGCATTTCAAAAAAGATTCCCTCTCATAAATATCTTTCTCTCCAGAGTATTATTTTGTTGTTGTCGCTGTTATTTGCTGTAATAAAAATATCCAATATGTTCCTTCTGGATACATCTCTCATTTTAAATTCAGGTTTTGGATATTCCATTTTGAATACAGTTTTAACAACCCTTTTTACAGAAACTCATATGCATTGTTATGTAGAAATGTGTATATGTGGGATTCCTCCAAACCTGAAGTTGCAATTCCTTAATCCAGCCCTGGTTCCCAATTTACATTAAAATATACTATGTGATCTACATCCATAGAGACTGAATTTGCACACTGTTCTCTGTAAAAGCTAACATATTGCTTTAATAGTTTAGTGAAATAAGGGATCCAGCTCTGTATTTTCCTCACTGTGGAGAACTAACTGAAAACTTCACATCCTCCAATCATACTGAAATTATAATTTGGCAAAAATGTTTCAGATTTCTGGAGACTGCATGAAAAGCTCTGGAAATCAACATGAAGCCTTAGAGTCTTGAAGGTACGTCAGCTCAGCTTCTCCCAAAACTCTGTATCAGGATCACTCAATGCACACAAAATGGTCCCCAGGGCCTCTGTTATATCACTGCTACCCAGACATGATCACCTTGTCTTTCTTCTTGCTCAAATGTCTTCTTGCACATTCTGTCCCCAGCCACAGGATTGCAAGACAAAAGACATGTAATAAGAACATTCACTCTTGCTGGATCACTTTTGTCATATCTCAACAACTTATCAGTTGAATACTGGAAATGTATTTTCAGTATGGAAATGTATGGAAATGGTAGATTTGTCAGCCTTCTAAGATAACTGGGAAAATACTACACTGCTGCCAAGAGGTTATCTGGTTCATCTCCCTTTCTTTCCATGTGTTTCACAACAATAACTACTGAACTCTTATTTATCCTGAACCTTCATCATGATATTTTTATGTGAGTTCTTCTACCTGGTTTATTTTCATATGAAAATCAGGGCTTAGTCTTCTCTTAACATAAGCTCATAGTCATTGAACATCTTGATTTGTTGTTTCTACTTACTTTTTTAACTGGTAATATGCTTTATGACAATACCAACTGTAAAAAGCATATGACTTCTGAAAGTTTGGAGTCTGCATAGGGTATAGACATAGTTTATATTCTACCATTCCCTTGAAAATAAGGCTTGACATAGTTATTCATACATTGTTTCTATAAAGCAGTCCAAAAATTGTGGTTTTAAGCAAGTCCCATTGGGCAGGATGTCCATGATTGTTCTTATTAACAACGTCAATATTTCCATTTGGGAAAGCAAAGGACAGCATTCGAAGAAACAAAACTTACAGATGCACAAAATAGATACCTTCCTGAAAATTGGGGAATTTAAATAGCTGAACTCCAAATGGAAGCAGCTTGGTAAGGCTGGCTTTCTCATTCTGACTGTCTGATTGTCTGTATTGTGTGTATGTGTATACAATCATGTGAAAAAAAAGCACACCCTCTTTGAGTTCTATAGTTTCATGTATTGAGACATAGTAAAAATCATCTGGTCCTCAGCAGTTCTTAAGAGTGGGTGAATACAACCTCAGATGAATAACAACATGTGACATATTACATCATGTCATCACTTATTTTACAAAAAGAAAGCCAAAATGGAAAAGCTATATGTGAAAAACTAAGTACAGTGGTGCCTCACAAGACGAGTAACTCGCAGGACAAGAAACTCGCAGGACGAGCAAAAAATTTAATCAAAAATATTCCGCTAGACGAGCCGCGACTCACGAGATGAGGAAACTTCGTGCCAAACCTT
>JANHZU010002078.1:107928-118346 GCA_032468055.1 Acrochordus granulatus | reverse complement strand
CTTTTTCTGAAAATCAATTAAGTTATAAAAAATAGTGTTACTAGTTACAAGTTAATACCATAGAATTGGTTTGACATATATATCACCAGCAATTCCTTCAGAAATACCAAATTAAGTACAGGATTACAACTTCTCCAAGCTGATTCCTTCTAGATGAACTGAATATATTATTTATTTTTAAACTTTCTAGCAAATTTTCATAGAATTTTGGTAAAACTGTACACTACTTCTAATATCTGATCCATATTGAATATCAGTGAATAGTTCTATCGAAAATAGTAATTTGATGCTGACATACTGTAATAAACTGGCCATATGTTTTCTCTTTCACCCCTTTTCCCCCTGGATTTTTCATTATCTTGCCTGATGAAAAGTTCTTTAGAAATCTGAATCCAGCATTCCAAAGATACTATAGTCATAATGAAGATATTGTTTTCCTAAGATGCTTGTTTTTTTCCCTTGGTCAATATGATAGCTTGTCGGTAACTTAGGAAATGTCAAATTTAGCTTGTTAAACAGAGATCCTATACAGGACAAGAAGGATCACATATGTTAGGTTTGTAATCTCTGAGCATGTTGTTCCTGATAATCAACTTTTATGAATTATTTTTATCTAGTTCAATTTCCTAAATGATACCCAGCTTTTCATAAATTGCCTTGCTGACCTGGGATGAGAACTCACCAGGAACTTCTTAGAGTTTTAGGTTGGATTGGGAAGTTTAAAAGAAAAATCACAAAAGAAGGCAATTGTCCCCCAGTTCAGTATTGCTGTCAAGAAGACTTTATAATCATGTTCATAAAATTGCCAAGATGGACTTGAATAAGGCTTTACCGTAACACTATCTCTGAATCTGTACTTGATAAGATTCAATTTGCATACCTGTAGATAATCCCCATATTCCACTTCATTCTGTGATTTGATGCAGGCATGACATAAGTACCAGACTCAACATGAATTTGGGTTTTATTTTGTTTTCAGTTCTCAGGGAGGATAGCTGCTTTTACTTTTAATTATTTCCCATATTTTTCATGGGAAATATATTAAATCTCCAGTATTATCATCTTTCTTTTTTCTTAAGATTTGGCAGCTTGACAATTTGGACCAACAATCTTCATTTGTTTTGCCGTCAGTGAGCACTAGATGGCACCCGATTTTCATCTTTCCCATGTCCAGTGATTCGTGGGAATAATTAGGATGCCAGCACTGGCTACTGGTGGTCCCTGCTCTGCTTATCTACAAAAGAACTGAGTCTCCAGGTTGTCAGCCTGACATGTCACTACATTCATTATATATTGCAAAATATTTCAAAGAAAAGTGATTGAACCAGAACATACTCTGATTTATGACTTCTGACTGGATGCATTCCTGATGGTCCTGTGATATGAAGTTATGGCTTGAGGACACAAATCACTCATCTTCATTTCTTTTGCCAATTCTAAGCATATCTTCATATGCTTATAGCTGAAAAGAACAGGAAAAAGACCAGTCAGTTGCTTTATTCAGCTAGGATAACTAGGAACCTACCTTATTATAACAGTAAATATGTGTTATTCTTTAACTTATATTAATATTGGGCATTAGTACACCTGTATCTTTAGGAGATCCTGCAGTGTACTCTTGGTTTCAATATTTCAAAGCAAAAATAATTTATTTACAGATAACTTTGATTTGTATGTGTGTGTGTGTGTGTGTGTGTCTGTATGTGAATATATAGCCCAGATCACAACTGCAAGATGAGTGGCTATATAAATTGATGTAATGAATGAATAAATGAATTAATAATAATAGAACTGTTAGCCCTGCAAGGTAGTCCAATCAAAAAGCACAACCAGGAGTACTAGCTCTGTCTTTATGATAGGATTAAATTAGCATAATGTTGCAAGACTGAAAATATTTCTTCCCTCTTCTTCATACACACCAAAAAATAGGGAAGGTTTCTTCTGAAATATTTCCCATGCCATCCCCCTTTTTGTGAATTATCTTTGATGTGCTAGGTGTCGCATCTGTGGCTCTCCCTCTTGTCTTGCAAGGTCATTCCCATATACCATTACAAGAACATTATTGTTACATGCCTTTCCTACCAAGTATGAAAAGAAAAATATGCCAGATTATGACCTACGAGCTCTGCCTTGGCAAGTGGATGTATGATGTCACCATACATGTACAAAAGAAACAGCAGACATGTTGCAAAAGTGCTTTCATCTGTCCAGTTCCCCCCTTGCCTTTCCCTGGGGACTGCTATATCAAGCTCTTACAAGCCAGCAAGCCATTAAGCAAATCGTCAAAACACTGGATAAGCAAAAATGAATGAAGCTGATCCCAAAGCACATCAGTTGCCAATTATGAACTTATCCCTTTTTCAAAGTGAACAATTTGCCCCTATGTTCAGTAATATACACAAGTCTATATGTGGCAACAACAGCAGCAAACAAATAAGGGCAACAAATAGATTAATAAACTGATCAGCTGTAGGAGTAGCAATTAAGATTCCAGCATTTATACTAAAATTAATGGTCATATATACTGTACTTACTTAACACAGAACAGTGTTGTCAATGTGTCAACAATCCCAGCTTATGTGACTTAAAACATTCTATAATGAAGACATTCATGTTTGACTCATACCCCACACAAAATTGTCATTACATTGCATGCACACTCATGTTTGCTCACTATGCCAAGGGGAATACTGATTTCTCCTTCAGTGCAAACCATTAATGTGTAGCCTTCAACTGAGATCAAGACTGTGTTGGGAAAAGGATCATTATCTAGTTCAGCTCCCTCATTTATATATATTCTAATAGCATCTACATTCCACATTTGCTACATGCATGAAATGGGATCAGAGATAGATTTGTGATTGTTTGAATGAATTACATATTCTTATCTACTCTTGAATGGACAGGTTTCTTCTTTGGTTTATTTTATTCATTGAGTTTTTTATTTTCTGATATGCTCAATATTCAGTGAGAAGTACATTTTAAAAATAATACAATGTTTATCTAATGCAATATTTCTCATCCTTGGCAACTTTTAAGATGTGTGGACTTCAACCTCCAAATTTCTCTGGCCAACCATCTGTGAGACACACAGATTTAATGCCTGAAACTCAGAAGAAAGAGGTCCCCACTGGAGATAACTGTGTGAAATGACCAACTCACTTAGAGTAGGCAGCAATTAAATAATTTCTTCAGCCTTACACAAATGATTGATCTCCAACTACATTGGGATTTCAGCTGCCAGAATTCTTCAGCCAATTTTAATTGTTCACCATTGATTGATTTTACTGAATTACATTACTGCAATTTTGCTTATGGTCAAAGATTACCAAGTTTTTAACAAAATGAAAAGTGGGACATATTTTAAATTACAGCAATACTTCAGCTCACAAACTTAATCCATTCCAGAAAGCTGTTTGTGATCCAATTTGTTCATGAGTCAAAACAGTTTTTCCCATAAGAAATAATGTAAAATGGATTAATCCATTCCAGACCCCCAAAATACTGCTTAGGTAAACTTGTATAAGTACATTCTAATACTAAAATAACACAGTAAAACCTTTTTTTAGTGTATTATTTTACATCCCTGCCACCCGCTTCCCCCTGTCCACCACCTGCCTTCCATGTGCCACCCATTCCTGCCCTGCCCACTGCCAGCCCACCGCCACCCACTGCTGGGCTTGAGCATGCTTTCATGGGCCAAGCAAGTACTCCGAGGCTGAGACATTTTTTTACAGAACAAACTGGTTGTGAGCTGAAATGTTTGTGGGCACAGATGTTCGTAAACTGGGGTATTTCTGTAATAGCAACAATATTGGACAATATTCCAAATGCAAAGGGCCAGCATCTTGTTGTCCATCCATATATTTTCCCCAGACGAGGACAGGTATTTTTAAAGAGTTCATTAGCTGAACATAAGATGGATATTAATTTAACTCAGATACTTTGGTCAAGCAATTTGAAAACTGATGAGTTATGCAACAAACAGCCTCTGCCAGTAGCTTAGCTGAGGTACTTCATGTAATATACAGGGAGGAAGCTGGATCGTATGTCTTCATTGAGGGTGGATGTACAAAACACCCAATTAAAAGGAGATTGTGTAATCTTCCCCAACCTGGTGTCTCCCACATGTATTGGTCTACAACTTATTTCATCCAACATGCTGATAATCGTAGTGGAGCCCAGTTGGAAGACGAGAAAGTTGGAAGAGTAACTAGAATGTACAATACATTACTTTTCTTGCAGGGAAAGATACTTCCTAAAGAAGTCCCTTGTGGAGATTTTTCTGCCACAGTTGTGTTCTTTTTTGCAGAATATATTTCAGGGGAAAACTCCCCAGAAAAAACAGTAGGTAAACGGGCCTCCACAACACTTTCTAATCTTCAGAGAAAGAAGTATAAAAACATGGTTTCTTTCCATCTCAAACTGTACTCCCATCCCTATTGAAATAAATATTTACTCATGGGCTGTACTGCCCACATACTTCATTTAACACAAGTTTAACTTTTGATGTATTGTAACCATCATTTTTCTTATATAGGTAGGTCATGATTATTGCAAGTTTGAAATCATTTAGTATGATTTTTAAATTAATACCAGGTCTCATTTAATTTGAGCAGAATTGTTAGTGCAAAGCTACCACACATGTGGCTGAGGCTAGCACATGTGCAGTGTCTGTTGGGGTTTCAGATACTAATCATCATTTATGCAAAACGGAGGTTCCATTCAAGGAAAGCTTAAAAAAGAGGCTGATTTTGAAGAATTGCAGCAGGAGACAGATTTGGATATGGGTTTATGCTTTTTTACTTACTATTTCAAAATAAACTTATAAACTTTTATGTTCAGAAATGTCATTTGCCTATTGAACCAGCTAAAACCAATTACCCTATTTTCCACAGAAGTATCATTTTTAATATAATAGTGCAAATTCAAATAAGCAAACATTTTATGGGATTCATTAACCACACTAATCGAGGCCTACCTGTATTCTTAAGGAGGCAACCAGTGTTGGTGGATTTAGAAAGCTGGATATGTGATTACAGATAAATTCATGAGGGATGGATGGATGGACGGATGGATGGACAGAGAGGGTTGGCTGGCTGCATATAATAATGGCTATACACTACCACCAGGTCCCAAGGCTGGAAAAGTGGGCAATGCACCCATCCTCAGAGCCATACAAAGGCAGTGCATACTTCTAGTAGAATATGGCCACTCGACCCCACTAGGTGCCTCTGTAGGAGCTGTTTGGATTGCTTGTGACATGCAAAGTTGCCTAGGCTGAAGTGTCTGCAGGAAGAAAGATGAAGAAATGGCCTTCGGCACTGGAATCACCATTTCTAAACATAGCTTTGTACTCTGCTTCTCCTTCACTCCAGAAGCCTTGCTGTGTGGCATTCTCAGTGCTTAAACTAGCCCCTAAACAAAAAATGAAGTGCAAAATAAATCTTTCAAATTTAACCTTTTAAAATCATTCTGAATTAAAATTACTTTTAAAAGCCTACTTCTCTTACTTCAATTGGATGGTTCCTTCCAGTGGATTATCTTCCAGACCCTCATTTTAAGAAGAAGTTGGATGTATTAAAGTAAAACGATCTAGATTTTTACATTTCCACTCTGAGGCCAATTTTTAAACAACTTGCTAACTCCAGAAGACATATCACAATCTCTTTTCAAATCTCCATCTCATTTTATCAAAGATCTATCTGATGGAATACAAGCATGAAAGTAAAATAATTTATGTTTATACAAAAGATTCTGTAGAAACTGCTTGCACGAGCAAGTCCTGAAATATTCCACATTTCCAGTCTAATGTTAAATAATTAGAGCCCTCAAGGAACTAATGCTTATTATTCCAGTGCATAGAGGAGGAATGCCACCCAAGAACTCAGGATACATTCCTGAAATAAACTGTGCCAACCCATTTGTTGCTGCAATTTTTAAGACTGGAAGTCCTTTGGGTTTTCATTCACTCTTAGAAGTCTGATCTTTAAAAGCCATTTGCAAGAGCCAGAAAGAAGTCCTTGCACTGCAGTGAGATAAGCATGGACCCCCCTGCGAGGCAAACACTGAGTGGGTGGTTCAAGTTACTACTAAAAAGAAAGATAGAGGCCATTTACAAGCTAATGTCAAGGTGATCAATGTCACCCAGAAGAGTAAATGGCAAACTAAAAAAAGTATCTCATATTAAAGTAATGACGGAAGGCTTTATCTTGTTCACTTTTTGATTTCAAGTGTCTTTATAGCAGGAGCTTGAACATAAGTCATCTGAACAGATGATACATCTATTATAAGGAAGGAGACAGAGGCTCACATGAAAATTTGCCAGTCACAGGAGATACCACCTTTTTGAGTTTCTGGTCATTCAAACATTTGACTTGACATGCATCATACAAGTGGGTTACTTTTCCCTCACCAATGCTGGCAGTCATGGAGGAGTGGGGCAATTCAGTGCATTTGGCTTAAAGAAAATGAGAACAAAGGTGTTGGGTATCACCATCATTTTCCACTTTTCTTCAAAAAAGTAAGGTCTGTGGTTTGGGGTTGGGCTTATCTTTTTTTGGTAGAACAATTTTCAACAAGAACTTTATGGTGGGAAATAGCATGAGAGGGAAGAGTTAAAGACCTTTCCCCAGCCTGCTGTTCCAGTCCAACAGGAAATACCATGATTTCTTTTGTAGCAATAATGCAAAAAAAAAACTCCCACAAAAAGTTTCTTTCATTAAATTGGATCATGATTTATGCAAGGGATGAGTACAAATGTTCATAGCTAGGATTGCATTTGATCAATAGACAATGTGCAAGAGGCCACACAAAAAAGAAATGGGAAAGAAAAATGATACATGGTTAACCTAATTATTTCCCATGTAGTCAATAATTTCACTTTCTATCTCACAATCCAGTGGCAACTTTTAGAGGGCCTCTGAGTCAAACCTATTTGGCTTTCAGGGCCAAATGTAGCAGCCTATAGGAGAGTTTTTTCCCAACCATTTTAGCATTGGCAAACATTGGACTAGACAACTCTTAAGTACAAAGTGTGACACCCAGTTTTTGTGGCGCTGGGGAAAGATTAAGAGTTTGGAGGCACAAGCTTTCCTTTCAGAGTACAAACATTTTTGTTCTGAAACTGCTGTTTTAGATTATGAGTGTAAGTTAAATATTTAGAGTTCAGGGCAGGATATCTTTTTCTTTGACATACCTTACTTTTTAATTTTGTATTGTTATTATTTTCAAAACACACTTATACAAGGAGACAGAAAAAAATAAGAACATATAACATATCTCTAGCTATGTGTGCATGTTTTATGCCATATTATACATTCTGAACAGTGAAATCAGTTTATTTAAAAATAAGAAAAGTTGTATGCTAAACATATAAACCAGATATGTAGTGTAAATTTCTAGGCTTCCTAAAAGAATTAGGGCAATATCTTTTTTCAAATATAAGGAGAGATGTTTCTCAGACTTTTATATAATTTACTAAGAATGCATGTCCCTTCAGCCTTAAGGTATTCCATTTTTACACAATTTATTTCCTGCTATATTTCTTTCCTTTGTGCACCTGTTAATTTCTAACTGTTGGTTTATAATTCTAAAACAAAGCATTGATAAAATAATGACTCTTTGAGAATGAAATTAATAAGTGAAAAAACTTCCATCTAAAAATTAGATATTAGTGTATGTAACCACAACATATGAATCCATGTTGTACTTTGAGCCATATATCTCCAGTCATTAACTGAACCCACCAATTTATTCCTTAAAAGATGCATACATATCCATTTTCTGAAAATAATGTTTAGGTTGAACTAATTATAATTTTAATTCTATGAAAATGTAACCTGGATACCAAAAAAATTTTCTATTGTTGTTCATGTACTGGTGAGAAATTTATGTGAAAAAGGACCTATGGGTTGACTACTTCTTGATTCTAGTTCGGGTCCCTGAATAAATCATAATGTATTTTACAGCAATAAGCTACAATTTGAAACCATGAATTTTCAACTTACTATATATATCTCTAGCATAGCATGGTACACAGTAAGAAATGTAAAATTTATTTGTTGTTATTCTGGCTTTTTTAACACCTCCTGTACTCAAACCCAGCGGGACAAGAACAGCCTTGAAAGGAGACAAAAATAATGTGGAAAAGGTTAAATAACCACACAATTCAGCATAGTAGCTGGTATTCATACATTGTATTAATCCATCGTTATTTTAGTCAAGGTTTCTATATCACCTGGCGTCCCATAGTATTCAATAAATCAATAAGCCTAATAAATCAATAAATAAGTTACATCTGGTCTACATAATAGTAAACTGCAAAGCATAGTTTATAAACCACAAGAGCTGGATTTACATTTTGCCTGAAACTCTCCCCCTAAAAAACAAACAAACAGCATTATATGTGTATTATAATGGATAATGTGTGAACTGTACTAGTTTTGTGTGCATAGTGCATATCCATTGACAAAAATTAAAACTTTCATGGTACCAGAAGTTGCTCAGCATTCTATCCCTTTGGAAAGAGGTTATACAGTATTACTGTGATATAAATTGAATTCAGACATAGAGCCAGGTGAGGACTTTGTTTTGTCAGTTGTGTCTGACTCTTTGTGACCCTATGGACCACAGCACGCCAGGCCTCCCTGTACTGCACTGCCTCCCAGAGTCCACTCAAATCCATGCTGATCACATCCACAATGCTATCTAACCATCTCATCCTCTGCCATCCCCTTCTCCTTTTGTCTTCAATCTTTCCCAGCATCACAGTCTTCTCCAATAAGTCCTTTCTTCACATTATGTGGTCAACGTATTTGAGCTTCAGCTTCATTTACTGTCCTTCCAATGAACAATCAGGGTTTGATCTCCTTGTAGTCCAAAGGACTCTCAAGAGTTTTCTCCAGCACCACAGTTTGAAGGTGTCAATTTTTCAGTGCTCAGTCTTCCTTATGGTCCAACTCTCACAGCCGTACATTACTCCTGGGAAAAACATAGCTTTGACTATACAGATCTTTGTTGGCAAGGTGATGTCTCCGGTTCTTACTACACTGTCTAGGTTTGCCATAGCTTTCCACCCAAGGAGCAAGTGTTTTTTAATTTCACAGCTGCAGTCACTGTTTGCAGGGATCCAGGAATTCTCTGCTCTCTATCAGATTACTGAAATAACTCAAAGCACTATATGATTTCTTGCAGAAGGTGAAGTTAAATCATAAAAATGGAAGAAAGAATTCCTTTCCAATAATCAATTTCATTTTGATAATATGGAATGTGAAATTTAGATCCTGGGTGCTTCCAAAAAAGGCCATATATACCCATAAAATCACCAGTCAATGAATTTGTAATTCATTGACTGTAATTCATTGACCCTAATTTTAACATTGAAAAATAATAATTAAGCCCTCAAATTTGGGAACCTTCCCAAACAGAAAACATCGTTTCTAAGAAATCTGGGGCTTCTAATATCATCCCCTTTGCAATTATTAAAAAAAACCCCATTCTTTGTCCAAAATTATTTTTCATGCCTCTATTATTTAAAATATAAATCTAGCATCCTTTATTGTATCTTTTAGCAAAAAAAAAATCATTTCCTTTATCTGTTCTCTTGGTCTTAAGCCATTCACTGATTTTGAGTGAATGATTCATGATCAAAGGTCCTTAAAACTTTGTAAGGAGAACATACACTAATATAAATATTACTTTCACAACATTAAGAACATAAGATCAGCCCTGCTGGATCTGGCCTGTGGCCCATTTCATCTTTGGTAGTTGGCAAACAATGGCCAAACAAAATGGGAAACTCAGAAGATTGGATCAGAAGGTAATAGGTCTTTTCATTACAACCTCCCAGGAATGGGTTGCTTGTGATTCAGGAGATCACATAAAGCTCTCAAGATGAGTAACTTTTATCTAGTTCACTTTTCAAATTTATCTAAATTGGTGGCCATCAGTACATTAAATGATAGTAAATTCCACATTTTAATTATAGCATTTTATATTACTTCAGATTTCCCAGTGAAAGGCAGATGGGGACCACAGCTGTATAGAATGGACAAAGATCCATTCATCTGGACACTTCTTCATGGTAATGCTGAAACTTTGCATGTAATATTGGAGCAATGGAGCAATTGAAATTGGAGCAATGGAGACATTTGTCCTTAGTCATCCCAACAGTCAGAAATACTGAGCTGATGAGAGGAAGGTAACACTTTGCCAACTTATCATGTTTCCTAAAACTGAAATGCCTCATAAGGCAGCATTAGATGACTCATGTTCAGGAACAGTTGCTAGTGATTTTGGAGAGTGACCCAGTGCTCTCAGAAGCTATGCATACAAGCAGTTCATCCACAAGGTTGCCATTCTTCCACCCAGAAAAGTCCCTATGACATTTTTTATGCTGTCTGGTTCTGACATTGCAT
>JANHZU010002078.1:72614-85703 GCA_032468055.1 Acrochordus granulatus | reverse complement strand
TCGGCCAGCAGTTCCTCTTATAAGGCTGGGCCAACCAACCCAGTCCAAACAAAGCATCCAAATTGTCCTCCTCTGTCTGCATCGGCAGTCTCGCTTAAGCCTCGCGATTGTCCATTTCGTCGGGGCACAGAGTTCCGGGCTGCCCATAGAGGCCTCGGCGTTCAGAGGCGCTGGATCGGCTATTGGTTATCAACCATAAGCCTTCCTTATGGTCCAGCTCTCACAGCCATACGTTACTACTGGGAAAACCATAGCCTTGACTATCTGCTTACTCAGTGTATAAGTCAAATTAAACTATGATTTGTTTAATTTGGTTTTGTTTATTTGGTTTTGTTTGCGAACTGGGTGAAATCTAGTAACTCTAGTATGCAAACCTGGATTATATCCTAATTTGTGTGAACTTAACCCAACAATTTTAGAGAACTGTCTAGTAATTTCCAATCTTTTCCTTTTTAGGAAAGGTTGCTGGATTATAATTACAGAGAGCCTGGATGACAGAGAGTGTCTGAACCATTTTTCAATAACGATTCACGCCTATGTATAAGCCCAAACTGCACTGGTCACTCTTGATGATCTTTGGCAGGATTAGGATACAGGGAGCATGACTATCCTGGTTCTCTCACTGATTTTCAATACCATTAGCCATGGTGTTCTTCTGGACTTCCTACATGTATCAGAAGACAGGACATTGTTTTTTTTGTTTGTTTTCAGTGATTTTCCTCCTTCTTAAGTGATCAGTTCCAGTTGGTGATGGTAAGTAGGGAGAGGTCAAATGTTTGGGCACTCCATTATGGAGCACTACAGGGCTCTTTCTCCTTATTGTTTAATGCTTGCATGAAGCCACTCAGAGGGATCTGCTGGCACGTGATGAAGTATCATGAATGTGCTGATAATACCCAGTTATAATTTCACCACAAACTGGACAGGAGATGCAAAGCACTTGGTACTCGATAGGTGTTAGGATATGGATGAGGAAAAACAGGGTTAGATTGAATCCAACCAATAACATGGATATGGAAGCCAACTGAATCCAGAGATAGTTTTATGCCCTTATCTCCTAATGGTTAGATTGTTGAAATGTGTTCTACATGAAGATCATCTAAAAGCTTCAGCTGGCATAACATGCAGCAGGCTGAATATATATGAGTGTGCCAAGATTTGCTTCTGCTACACCACTACTACAGAAGCTGTACTGCCTGCTTCCAGATGCAATTCAAGGTGCTAGCTATTTCTGATAAAACTCAGGGCCTGGATAACTTTACGACTGGTTTATGACAAACTTTATTGAATGTATACATTCAGTAAGAACTGGGAGAGGGAGATAGCTGGTGGTGCACCATTGAGGAAATATCCTCTTTAGGGACCCTGGATACAAGTCTTCTAAGTGATAATTATTTCTTTTGGAACACCTTACCCCTAGATATCCAGACTCCTTCCTCCTTAATACTTTCCAAGAAGCATAACATCTTGCCTTCTCAGAAAGCCATTTGGGGATGGATAGGACCATGCTACACCAAATGGTAGCACACTGGACTGATTATTATTGATGTTATTATTGAAGTTTTATTTTTAATCTTCTGTTATTAATATTGTAATCCACTCAGAGTCTCTGGAAATTGATCACACTGTAAGTTGTAGTACATAAATACCATAATCAAGTTATGGCTTAGAATTTCTCATTAGAGCAAATAAAAAGCATCAACTATACTATGGGAAAAACATTATACACAGCAATGATAGAAGTCTGAGGAATGGAACTGGCCAGTAATTAGGTCTGATTTTTATTTGTGGTCTGGTTGCTAAGATTCTTTTGGAAGGATGCAATTACTGAAAAAAACCATGTAAATCAAAACTTGTTAAACTGTTAATCTCCCCAATTTGATATGCTCAAGAAAATGGTTAAGCACACAGCAAAGAAAAAAAGTGTCTCACTCTCCTGGCAATTCAAGCATTTGTTAGAAGGAATTTAAAATGAATACAGACAGTATGGAAAGCCTGAGCGCTTCAGTTCCCTCTGAATGGATGGTTTAGCCTTTTTGATGGACTTTGTGGTGTGTGATCCAATGAAACTGTTTTTAAAAATTCTGAAGTATGCATTGCTTCATATGAACAAAAGAGGAACATGCCTTCTCTTGCTTTGAAGGAGAACATATTTTTCTGAATTGACAACCAAAATATATTTTTAATCCAGTATCCTGTCTCCAGTAAGAACTAATTTCTTATTCCAAAAGAAAATTATATTTTCTGATACACAATCCTGTAAAAGAAGACATCTGTACATAATTCTCACATGTGTTTCATTGAATTGAATATTTATTAAAATTTATTTGCTGCCCTATTCATCGAAAGTGACTTTTAACATTAAAAGTTAAAGTAATATACAAAACATAATAAACAGGTAAAAAGATTAAAAGAATTAAGGCAAATTGAAACGGAAAATAGAGGTGAAGTGGTAACAGTTAATTGAATAGCCACCTCATAAATGACATGTGGCTACCTGGCCCCCAGGCCAACCCACAAAGCCAGGTCTTTAGGCTTTTTTGGAAGACCAAAAGGGTGGGGGCCAACCTCACTTCATGAGGGATACTGTTCCAAAGGATGGGTGCAAAGGCGGAAAAGGCTCATCTTCTGGATCCTGTCAGTTGAAATTCCCTAGTTCAGGGGATTCGAAGCATTCCCCTACTGTGGCGTGGATGGGGCAGATTAAACCCATTGGGGTGAGGCAGTCCTTTAAGTCACCTAGCCCCATGCCATGAAGGGCTTTAAAGGTGATAACCAACTCTTTGAACCGCACCTGGAAACTGCTCATGCAGCAGCAGTGTTATGCAGGTCATCCTAGGGACCCCAAAAACAATCCATGCATCTGTGTTTTGCACCAACTGTTGCTTCCGGATGCACCTCAAGGGTAGCTCCATGTAGACTGCATTGCAGTAACAAGTTGAGAGATGACTAGAGTGTGAGTGACTGAGTGCAGGGACTCCCAATCCAAGTACAGGTGTAACTGGCACACGACTCAAAGTTGTGCAAAGGCTCTCCTAGCCACAACTGCCACCTTCTTTTTGGGCAGGAGTTGTGAGTCTCAAAGAACCCCAGGTTCTGCACCAGGCCTGTCTGGGCCAGCGCTATCCCATCCAGTACTAAAAATGTTAACCACTCGGAACTGGGGCCCCCTGCACCCACAGCCACTAGGTCTTACCAGGGTTCAGCTAAAGTCTGTTGTCCCCCATCCAGGCCCTCACAGCTTCCAGGCACTGTGAAAGGGCAAACACCGCTACACTCAGGTTACCTGGGATGGAGATGTAAAGTTGTGTATTATCTGCATATTGATAAGACTTTATTCCATGGTGATGGATGTAATAATCCAGTGGGTTCACATAGATGTTAAAAAGGAGTGGAGAAATTACCGAGCCCTGTGGCATCCAGAGAGTAGCGGCTGAGAGTTGAACCTCTCCTTCCCAATCAACACCAATTGAGATAGGTCACAGAGAAAGGAGCTGAACCAGTGCAAGACTGTGCCACCAGCCCCAACTATCATAGCCAGCCCAAAAGGATACCATAGTCAATGGTATCGAAGGTCTCTTGAGAAGTCAAGTAGAGCAAGGATGGATGCATTACCCCATCCCACTCTCACCAGACCATGACCAAAGCTGTTTCTGTCCCATAACCAGGCCTGAACCCAGACTGATGTGGGTCCAGATAATCCTCTGAAGCTGCTGGGCCACCACCTTCTCAACCACCTTCCCCAAAAAAGGAAGGTGGGAGACTGGACAGAAATTGTCCAGACAAGTAGGGTCAAGTGATGTTTCTTGAGGGCGCATACCAGGGCCTCCTTAAAAGGCTGTGGGAGTGTCCCCTCATGCAGTGAAGAATTAATCACTGCTGATACCCACCTGGAAGTCACTGTCCTGGAGGCTTTGACTAACCAGGAGGGACAAGGATCTAATTGATAGGTGATTGGCCTGACAGAAGTGAGGGCCCTGTCCATTTCCTCAGGTCTAACAGATTCAAGCCATTCCCAGATAATTGGGTAAGGCCCCTCTTCAGGCATCTCTCTTGACTGTGCCCCCTGCATGGAATCAACCTGGGAGCAGACCTGAGCTATTTCATCCATCAGGTGCTGTACAAATTCCTCAGCTCAGTCTTCCAAATGGACTTCCATGCCCCTACCAAGGAGGGACCAGATGATCTTAACAGGGCCACCAAGCAACACTCTGCACATGCAATAAGAGCAAAGAGATTAAGTTTCTTCAACATTTTTATCGCCACAAGGTAGGCCTTAATAGTGGCTCTAACCTGTGTTCAATTGGATTTGCTTCTCATCTTTCTCCAGCAGCGATCCAAACATTTTTTGGCCCTTTTCAGAACCTGCAGCTCCTCAGTAAACCACGGGAAAGGTGGGCATGATTCTGTCTAAAGCTGTGGCGGCCTTTTAATTTAATTAATTAATTAAATTAAGATAACAGCAACTGATGTGACTCAGTTCCCCATTGAAAAGTTTCTCTATTTGGAGAATTTTTCAGGATCCATATTTTTAATGTGAAAAAAGACACTGCATATTCATCTTTGAGCCATCAACAATCTTCAGCTCAATGCACTTGAAAGGCCAGGTGTGAGGATAAAATGAATGGAAGAAATATCGAACACTGAGAATTTAACTGGCTCACTTCCAATCTAAGGTTGTTTTGATGCAGGATGATTTCCTGGTCATCCTGTGAATGTAAACTGAAATGGGAGAAATAATCACTCAAAAGAGAGTTTCCCTTGCTATTATGCATGGTTGATCCAGCACAGTTCTTGTGTCCTTATCTTCTTTGTAATAGGTGACATCAGTTACTGTGGTATTCTCATTCTTCACGACATGATTCATGAAGCATCAGTTCCAACCAAGCTCTTGGAGGATGGATTTTCGTCCGTCTTCTATTGATTTCAAAAAATGTCTATTTCTGTTTAATCTTTAATCAGTTACTGATTCATGAACTATCTACTTTGAGTATTACACAACATGAGTTATTAGTAATTACTTTATCTAAAATATTACAGTAGCATAATCGACTTCCATAATGGCATATCTCTATTAGTTCTGGTCTTTTGACACATCTGACCAAACAGGCTTTTGAAAGGCAATGAAACCTGTAAAATCTGTGAGCTGGGATGATAGATGGATGGAAATATATATAACTGGAAAAACATACGCAATCTATTTTTATGTTTATATACTTCATTAAGGAATAATGCAAAGGCTTTAGAGGACGGAAAACCTGGATACAAATAATTATCATCAGAATCATAGCATTTTTTTAAATGTTGCTTGACAGATGCCTTGTTCAATAAATCATAGTTAGAATAACCATGGCTTAATATCTTAGTACAGTATGCGAACCCAGCCAGTAAGTTTGCTGGAGGGATTATATACATTACATGCGGCATTAACATGAATAATAATAAGATCCTGAGATGATTAATATAAAGAACAATACAGTACTTGTCTATCCAGATTTGATAGGTGGAGAAAAATGCCAAATCCAGGCAAAACGTCTGGCTGACTGTGTGACCAATCATATTTTTATATGCCTTTTAAAATATATTTTTGGTTAACTCAAGGTGGCAAACATACTTAGTACTCTTAATGTTCCTGGTGACTGGCCCAAACTCATCCAGCCAGCTTTCATGCCAAAGGGAGGCTTAAAACTCAGTCTCCTGATTTCTAGGCCAGCACCATGGGCAGTTTACACATGATTAGGAACTGTATAAGAAATATTTTTTTCAAAGATATTGAAGACAATATATGCAAAAGCTTACTAGCCAATAGATATAATCCTTATCCTTCTTCTATATATAGGCAAAATGTTTTAGAAGTAAAAATGTTTTTAGATTAAGAGGTGGCAGAGTAGTGTACGAGTTGGCCTCTTGAAATTGGAATGGCTTGCTTTGTGTATGAAAATATCCCCTCTGCAGTAATCCAAAATAGTATCTGCCCACACTCAATTCCTGCTTTCTTGTGTAAATTATAGTCTATAATTTTATGTGTCACAATTTTAAGATGTAATAGTGAAGGGTTACTGCTAGGTAAAGTAAAGCTTTCCATAATTTATCTTACTACCAGTTTAGATAGGGTTAGCTCAATCTCACTATGGTTCTCACTGAATTACATTGGAGTGGGAGTTAAAATCAATCCCAGCATGTTTCACTAGATAATGAAGTTAGCAATGCTCCAACAGGGTATAAAGAATGGAGGAAATGGTCTCAAAGAAAATTTATCCTTAAAAGAATTTTTTTCCCACATAATAAATCACTTTAAATAATAAGCAGCCAAGTGAATGCTCTTTGGATCAAGAAAACTTACCTATTAAACAAAACAATCATTTATTTGCTCTTTGACCAAGGAACAAAAGATTTGGAAAAAATTTTTGGATAAACAACTTTACAAGAGGTTTTGGATAAAAACATTCAGTAGGAAGAAAAGATTGGAGCCAGAGGAAATAGTTCATATGCTAACAAACAGGACCAATCAGAAGCAAATGCTCCATAATGAAATCTGATTTAAGAAAAAAAGTATTTAAAGGTTTATTTATAGCAGGACTGTATTCATCATATACTGCTTTTACACTGAAATGCAAAGATGTTGAGGGCTACATCTGCCAAATATGTAACCACCATAAACTATTAAGAGCACTGGAGATCAGGAAAACAAAGAAAAAAGGGTCATGTTCATGACATCTACCGCCTAATTTAGTTTACAGATATTCAAGGCATCATTGATGGTATCTCCTTGGAGAGTGCTGCTCAACAAAATGACAAACTGCCTCAGAAAATGATAGGCTCTTGTTTGCTGAGGTGTATATATAGCAGCAAGACAGAAAGGATGCATAAAACATTCTGTCATGGATTTATTGAGCCCAAAGTGGACCATTCCAATCCATTTCTAGTATTTGAAGTGGCCCAAATTCAAAATAAGCTGGTGCAACTCACTGGACTATTCCAGGTTATGACTCTTCCAAAACACTTACACTGGGTCAGAAAGGCCTGTTATTCAGTTGAAACATTCTATGATTTTGCACACTCCTACGAAGCATGTTGAAAGATGTATGTAGTTTATCCTAAACTCCAGATCTTGTGTTGAACAAGGAATTGATCTAAATTAGGGGGGACAACATTTGATTGCCAAGGGCTATATATAATATTCAAGGGGAGCAGTTATAGTTGTGACATAATGATGCATTGTAAGAAAGGCACAGATATATTGGCACCCCATCAATATACAGTATTTAACTTTAGAATTCAGTGACAGATTTTGCCGTCTTTGGGCTCCAAGATCATTGCAGATGGTGACTGCAGCCATAAAATTGTTCCTTGGGAGGAAAGCAAACCAGACAGCATATTAAAAAGCAGAAAATCACTTGCCAACAAAAGTCCATATCTTCAAAGCTATGGTTTTCCCAGGAGTAATGTATGGCTGTGAGAGTTGGACCATAAGGAAGGCTGAGCATCAAAGAACTGATGCCTTCAAACTGTGGTGCTGGAGAAGACTCTTGAGAGTCCCTTGGACTGCAAGATCAAACCAGTAAATCCCTAAGGGAAATCAACTGATTGTTCATTGGAGATACTGAAGCTCACATACTTTGGCCACCTAAAGCAAAGAGATGACTCATTGGAAAAGACGCTGATGTTGGGAAAGAATGAAGGCAAAAGGAGAAAGGGAGGGGAGAGGATGAGATGGTTAGATAGCACTGTAGACGCAATGGGCGTGGATTTGGGTGGACTCCAGGAAGCAGTGCAGGACAGGGCGGCCTGGCTTGCTACAGTCCATGGGGTTGCAAACAGTTGGACATGACTGAGTAACTGAACAATGAGATATAGTGCTGGCTACCAGCTTGGCTGGCTTTAAAAAAGATTGGACCAATTCATGGAGGTCATTAAAATATTAGACTTGATGGAAGGGTGCCTGCTCTGAAAGGCATGTTCTGAGAAATTAGTGGGCTTCCTTCTGCAGTTGGTTTGCCATTATGAGAAAAGATTGCCGGATTAGATGGGCCATTGGATCAATCCATCAGGGTACTGTTTATGTTCTTATGTTAATATCTCATTGCAAAGATTTGAATTTGTGTGAAATGTACAGGGAAAATGGATGAAGGCCTAAATGTGTCTTGGTGATATTTGTTAAAAAGAAAAAAATGAAAATATTGTTGCTATTAAAGATGAAGACGTAAATCTTCCTTTTAAATTTTTTATTAAAATTTACAAACAGTAGTCAATCTGAATTTATTTATTTAATTTATATGCCGCCGAAATCCAGAGACTCTCGGCGGCTAACAAGAATTAATCTCTTGATGATACAGGATATAGGCTTTTTTTCGGTTATTGTTGCAAGATAGATTTTCTACATCTAGATTTTTTTTACAGCAAATAGAATTAGTCACTTGGAATTTTAAAAGTATTAACTTTTGATTACTGTAATGATAAAGTCTGAAGACGTGATGGATATCCAATAGAATGTTACTGTATATTTTTTGAGGTACTTGTTATTAAACTTGAGACTTATATAAAATATCCTCATCCAAAATATTATTATTTAATGAGGCCCTCTATTATGGTTATATCAAAACCAGATAAAGATCATACTTTATCTTCCAATTATAACCCTCTCTGATTAACATAAATATTAAAATCCTAACAGTTCTTTTAGCAAATAAATGGTAAAAGGTAGTATCTTTGGTAGCCAAGAATGATCAAGTTGGAGATCAGATAATATTTGACTTGAGGTTCAGGCTACAACAGTTTTATCAGTGGATGCTTAAAAAGTTTTTCACATATTGTATAGACAACCTATCTATTTAGTAATCTAGCTAAGATTGTATTTCCTGAAGAATATACAAGCTAGATACGGATTTTATAAATAATTCCTCCACCAAAGTGAAAGATGTTTTCAGATACATTTCCACTTTATAAAGGCCCCAGGCAAGGATTTTGATTTTTAATACATAGAAACCCTAGCTGCTGCTGCTGATATATTAAACCTGTATATCTATGAATATCAATATTCATAGGATTTGCCTCTTCTAAAAACAGTACATAAATATAGTATATATAATGTAGTATATTGATTTTATTAGGAAAAAACATCATGTCATAATGATGTATGAGGATCAAAACAAAGCTATAATCAGGAGGGATTTTATGCAACTTTATACAGACCATTTGCAATGAAGTTTCAGTCTCTTAAATAACTCTTATTACAAACATCAAGTATATACATCAAGTATAAAAAATGTTCAGATTTCTCCACTGATAAAAACCTCAATGATGACCCACATTTTAACTCTTGCTTTGAACAAATCTTATTTGAATACATTTTACTTGTAGGAAATGGTTATCACTGTAGTTTCATGAGTATTCCAGAATACGTAGTCATGCATACCAATGTTTCTTTTCACAAACTGGATCAGGTAATATTTGCAACAGCTTTTTCCCTTAGGACTGAATATCATGCCACATCCATCTAGTACAGCTCTTCCCAACCCAACATCCTTTGGATGTGCTGAGACTTCACTTATAAGAATTACTGGCAAAAATGGTCAGTCCAAAATCATTTGGAGAATGTCAACTGTGGACAGCTGGTCAATTTTGGAAGCCATAAATGTCAAAATTATTACAGCTTGCTCAGTTATAGGCACTTGACTATAAAATTAGGTAGACTCACTAATATGAATTAGAATACTGCATTATCATGCCAATATCTTGGGATGAACAGCACATATATTCACAACTGTCTTAAAGAAGATGGTGAGAGGGATACTATATGTATTCCTAAACAGAGTTATCTCCAGCCTACTGACCAGTCATTATACTTTATGATGATAGTATTACAATCTGACTTCCTTCCTCATATCACTTTGATATAAGGAGAGAATAGCTGCAATGACCCTGAAGGATACTGGTGGGAATGTGAACTCATGTAGGATCATCTTTAGCTTTAAAAGGGAAGAATAATCCACAATGAGGTAAGAGCAGGTAGGGCTCTGTAGCTGATAGAGAAACCAATCCATCTAGGAAAAGGTACTTCAAAATCAACTTGGAAAAAAAGGCAATGACAAATCACTATAGCAATTAGATGATTTAGACATCCACCAGTGAAAACTGAAAGGTATTTCACTGGAAAAAGTACAGGGCATCTGCAACAGAAAGAAAAGCCATAATACTATTAATGGGTAATTGGAGTCCAAATATTGAAGAAATAGAGGAATTTGGAATCACTTTCACTTTTACCCTTTGGGTTTGGAAAATCTAGGAAACAAATTACATTTCTAAAGATAATTGTTTATTCTTAACATCCGATTCCAGTAATATAAATTCAGACCACAAAGGGAGATCTCTAGATAATCAACCTTGGAATCAAGTCAGCTACATAAAAGAAATGGAAAATGAAGAATTGTAGTCCAGACTAGTTTGGAAACATTAGAAGCTTGAAGAAAATAGGTTTGCCAACTACTGATAACCATAACAGTGAGAATAATAAAATCAATGTTAGGAACAGATTTAGGGTGCTTAGGTTAATGCAAAAGGGAAACTGAGTGGCCATGGGCAGAGGTAAGAGACATCATGAAAATAAAAGCAAAAAAAAATCTTAAAATTTAAAAGAGGAAAAGATCCAAGTGGTATTCTGAACAAGTTGTTATTATTATTACAAAAACTATAGCAACTTATCTCTAAGAGGCTATTTCAAAGTATAAAAGATGTGAAGGAGATATAGTGGAGAATGAAAAACTTAGGGCAGGGGTCACTGGAAAATCATCCAAAAAAGAACTGAATAGTGGCTGAAAAATCCTGAATGTGAAAATGGTCTTGAATTACTAGCATGCTATACAGCCATACTTAAGACACAACAAATTGTTGCAGAGTCCAAAGGTAACATCTTGTTCCATCCTGAAGATAATTCTTTTACAGCTATCTTTTCTCCCTACTACTCAGCCCTAAATCTCGCTGCATCAGCTTCAAATTCAGATGGCTTGTATTTATATTCAAGAAACAAGATTTGAATACCAGTACTACAGACATATTATAAGATTGCCATAAGGATCTGCAAAACCCAGAACCTAAGAGGTAAGCATTTCATAATTGTTCTCAAATAAAAAAAAATTGTTTTGAAAAGCACAAGGTTAAAAATTAAATCAGAAAAATTACAGAGTTCAGATTTAGTCTATGAAAAAAAAACAGAATTGAATTGGATTAATAGATCAACAACCATTCTTACAACACTATTCCCAACATTATTACAAAAGTATTAACTGTATTTAAACTCCACATGCAGACATATACAACATCATTTCAAATGTGAGGTTTCTGAACATTTGCTTTGGCAAATCCATCTTGAAATTCTAAGATATGTTGTTCTTCTGTTCAGTTCTCAGTAAAAGACAAACACAATCTAAAAGAGAAGCAAGAAAAAAAGCAATGTGAGATGAACTGTCATTTAATGGCACATGCTTAACATTGTCAGCAAATTTGTCACAGCAGTTATGTCTGATACAGGTTTGGGGTGAGGGAATCACCTCTTTTCTTTGTGTGTAAACAAGCAATCAGGAGATCCGGATTTTATCTCCAGGTTAAAATATAATCTACTGGAAGAGCAATCAGGTGATCAAGCAGTTGCAATGCTGAAGGACAATGTCAGCAGTAGGCAAATAAGCGAAGAAGGAAAAGTAAAAAGCCTCTCCCAAGAAAGGAGGAGACCGAGGTTTTCTCCTTCTTGCTTTCTTTTTCTTTTTTTACTGCTCTGTCCAAAACTTTACATAAAATTATTTTTTAAAAAAACTTCTCCCAGGGTCCTCCTCCCCTCTTATTTACAGCATGAAAAGGACACTGTTTTAGCCCAGTAATGAATTTAAATTTCCCATGGAGGAATGGATAAAATTGGAGAAGGGCATGAGATCAATGCAATCTCATGTCCTTCCACTGATGCCATCCTTTTGGGGGGCTTTTTAAGATTAAGATTCCTGAACCCTTAATTTGCCAGCAGCAGAAGCTGGCAGGAAGATGCCAATTCCAACACCAGATTCTCTGCCTTTGTATTTGTTTGGGAAGCTTGCAGTCAAGCAACACTTCCTTGGGACTTTGGGTCAATGTTCCAGAGGCCATTGATGGTCTCATCAATGGTCTTCAATGAGCTGTAGTTATCTTTCCATAAGCAAAAATGACCTTTTCAAGAACGTATGTGTTTCCAATAGACTACTTCACATTCATCTAAGCCTAAACTCATCAGGTTTAATGAAACATAGGTCTGAGTAGGCACATGAAGAAAATAAAAGGAAAAAATGTACTCTAAATACATCTTAACAAAGTTCCGAAACAACCATTAGTATGGGAAGAAAATATAATCTGATCTAACACAAATCCTTGTGTATTAGCAGAAAATATTACTGATAATTCATTCAATGGAATACTAATCTTATTGCATAAACAGATCACATTAGTAATAACCAATATGATTTTTTAATTTGTAAAAAAAGTACAGATTCCAAATATTTTAAAAATCTGAATTACATTTATGTTTCAGTTTCTACATAGCGTAACATAAAAAGATTATGTTAAAAATCAAATAAAGTGGTAAAAGTAATAACATTGTGAAGTGTATTGCCCTGTTTGATAGAGATCTGTTATCTCTTACCAGTTTTAAGAGCCACCTTACACAGACATATCACAGCAACTTTGGACATTAGGAAATACAGAGCACACAAGAAGGGACTGACATTTTACTTCCTGCATTCCATGCCATTCTCAAACATATTAGCAACAAGCCAACTCAACATGTTATGCAGAGAGCTGCATAAACTGCATTAGAAGCATTCAAATTTCACCACATCATGGTTGGGAGAAGACTGAAATTTTAAACTTAATTCAGAGGACATACATTTCACATCCTTCCTATTATCTACATGAATATCTGAAGATTGAAGCTACCTTCAGAAGTTTTGGTTAATATCTAACCAGTCTGTGCCTTTCTTGTAACTCAAGACCAGGATATGTCTGTGAAGACTCTCACTCGTCCAGGGTAATTGCATCGCAACAAAGTTTAAAAAACAGGCATCTGGACTG